>CM056454.1:20653665-20923665 GCA_029783895.1 Triplophysa bombifrons | reverse complement strand
AAGTTGATTATTCCATAGATGTGTTACCATCTGGTGGCCCTAAGTCTCACGGTTCCAGCTCTTGAACCATTGTGTATCTGTTTGTGTGTTTTGTGTATTATATTGTATTACATGTAATATGGATTACGTAATCAGATTCCAAAAATGAAGTACTTGTTATTAGAGTAAAGTACATTTTAAAATACTCAGTAATTATAGTTACAGTTTAGTGAGTAGCAATATATTTAATTCATTCATTTCTATTTTTTATAATAAACATACCTGCTATTTACTCTATATGTTTGTGATTCTTTTACACTTTTTCTGGCAAAGAGGGAATGGGTTTGGAATTGCACACAGAGATGCAATATGGAGCGGCACTCAGCATTTGACCGCTGGATGTATAGACACTAGGGGTGTGACAAGACATTAACCTCTGGAGATAAAATGAGATAAGACATAAGATTGGGTTTACAAGAACAAGACGAGAGTTTTACACTATTTTTAAGAAATCCTCAGTGATAAAATATATGGAAAAATAGGGTTTTATTCATCTGAAAATCACAAAATGCAAAATGTGTGCATTTTGAAGATCATGTTAAATTAATGTCTTTTTATGTCTATTTTCATGAATTGTAATATGATTTAAAAGTGGCAGGGCATCTTCAATACTAATTTCCCCATCAAACTCCATCAAAACATCCTGTCATAGTTTAAATCTCTCGAGATCTTGTAACACCCATAGAAACCATTTCATTTTTAAGGAAACTCATGAGAAAGAAGTCTTACTTTCAGCGAACACTAACAGCAAGTTATATCGGTGTTAGGATTTGTCCGTACTGTAGTTTCAAAAGATGCTGGGGCTCTTAGTGATAAAAAATGTAGTATTTTATTTTTATTTTTGTATCTGTCAAAAAAGGATACAATCTTTTCCTGCTTCAATATATGTGACATCAAATAGGATTTAAGTCAACGGCTTCATCTTAACAACATAAACAAACGTTGGGGCCCTTTTGTGACCCCAACCAAACTTCCGGTACACATTTCAAAAAATAGAGTGCCTGTAGAAAATTTGTGATGATAGTCAAAAGAAACCAAACAGTTACTTGGCGAAATTTGTCTCTCCAATATTTTGAATTTATATTGCGATACCAAGCTCAACCGCTAGATGTCAATTTACCAGACGGTTTCTTTAATTGTGACCAAACTACAGGACCCATTTAACAAATTGTTTATTTAATACAATTATTATACAATTAAATAATAATACAAATGAATATGAACATAAATAAAATTAAATATAAATAGTTATATTATTAGACACTAGCAGCACAAACCGGAAGTTCACTGGGGGTCAGGCGTGCGTGCGTCCGATGATATGGTCTAAATTGATTAAAGTCCCCGTGAACCATAAGAAGCGATCGTTTTTAATTCCGTATTTTGATATTGAAAGAAATTTCAAAGGAGAAAATTAGTAGACGTGGCTTGCGTTTTTCAACACGAAGTGTCATTTTTAATTTAACTGGGAGGTTAAATAAGAATAATGTTTTTTTTTTAATTGGAACAATACACATACCTACAGGTACAGTATATGTGCACGTCTGTTAATGGGATGCGTAAATCTCGGACATCATGTGGAGTCAGAAATTGAATTTTCATTTCAGTGCATCACTAAGGTTAATGTCATCGTTGCCCTTGTTACAGAGACTCGGGTGAAAATCTTCCACCTCAAGTGTACCTGTGAAAGTCATGCCAATAGTATGACAGAGAATTGATAAGTGTTCGTGTTGGGCTGAATATCACTGTCCCCACCAATGTGTGCTGTTGGCTTGAATCAATCACTATTCAAGATTCTACATACGTCTTGGATCGATTTTCTCAACCGAGAAGATCAGAAGATTCCAATGTATTGCTGCACTCTGGCCTTGCTTTGTCACGTACTGTTTTTGCATCTTGTGAAGACAGGTGACTGATGGATTCACCAGCTGCTTCTCATTTGTGAGTGTCAGTCGTTTTCTTATCCTGTCCACATATTTGCAATAACCTCAACTTGTAATAATTGAGTGGAAATAACGATTTTACATCCAGAATAATTCAAGATATGAAGATTTACTTGCCTACACAATGCATCAAATCAGAGATGATGAAAATATCAGCTGAACCAGCTACGTACCCTAAATTCTTCAAGATTACTTGAAAAATAACACAGGACCTCCCCCTTCACACGGATCCATAAACATGGCTAAAAATGCTGCATTATGTTAATGCGTGTCAGGCCAATAGTTACGTCACTGTTTTTATAAATTTGTGTTTTTCTAGTCGACACTGAAACAATAACAGTATTGTTTTCAACAACCTGACCGCAAAAGAAAACATAGCACTGTGTACCAGGAACACACAGGTTAATATGATTTGAACACCCACTGAATGAGACATGGACTAACAGCAAATGTAATTTACCTTAAAAAGAGCTCTGGAAGTCCAGGGGATTTCCTCTCATCAGGCTCATGCTCATTTTCATTAAAAGACCCCAGGGGAGGGTACAAATCAATTCATTCAGATGGAACATCAAGTCATTCGAAGTGAACCGGGTCAAGAAAAGAGAGAGAAGTGCAGAAGGATTCTTATGGGAGATATACAGTGATGTCAGAGGTTTTTTCTTTTCCATGTTTATCGCTCAGAATCATCCCCATGCACGATTTATCTTATGTTAAAGACCACAAGAATATGAGCTATTTTTGGTAACATTATCAATCATGGAAAAGTAGCTCGTCTACAGGGTGACTGTGTAGTGATGATAATAAAAGAGCACAACCAATCAGTTTTGATATTTTACAAAACATCTCTATTTACAGTATTCATAATACCTTGCTAGAAACAATTGAAACCATCACAAAAATGATAATGGGTTACCATTACAAGATCATTACGAACTAGCTTTTTAACATTAAACTATTACAAAATTCCTTTATGTAGTGTGTTTCCGATGGTGGTTCCCAACAGCCATATAACATCACACCAACAGAGCCCAAGACATACCAGTAGAGACCATCAAAGAGTTTCCAGTACAATTGCCTGGTTAACCAATAAATCAAGAAGCTACAATTAAACTAAAAGCTTCGGTCAGCAGATCCCCCTTGCGAAAATGAACCATGGTTACCATGGCAACCCCAAATTAACCGTGTTTCACGATTAAATGTCATTAACTGTGGATATAGAAATGGTAACATTTGCCAAAAAACACTTCTACTATAATATAACCAAGGCCAGTTTATTGTAGGGGCTTCAACCAGCAGCACACTCCACCCTCGCGCGCGCGCTCGCGGCGCGTCACTGAACGCGGTGAGTGGACGCGTTCAGATGCGCGTGTGTCTGGAGGAGACCCGCTCTGCTTTCTTCCTCCATCCGACACGCGTTTTCGGTCAGGCGAACGCACAAGGTCGGATCAAATGAAATGGACCCGCAGAATATCTGCCGAACCGCATCGAGCACACGGTAACGCGAGCGCGGAATACTGAGCCAAGAAGTAAGTTACATAATGTCTATGTGCGTGTGTGTGAGGATGATTGAATCAAGAATGAAATATTGTCCTCAAGAACATATAACCAGATGTATAATAAAGCCACTGTAAAATGGCATCTGCACTCTCCTTATAGGCTCATATATTATTCTAAAGAACATCAGAAATGTATAAATATGTGAAAAGAAAGATGTTTCTATTAAGATCTAAAGAGAAGAATGATGGTTTTTGTATTTCTGGTTTAGCTAAACAAGATGAATAATTAAAGCTCATGTTCACATAAGCACACTGTATAGTACAGCGAATATTCATAAATGTTTAAAATATTCCATCACACTTCATTTTTTCAGACATGACCATACAGCATATATTACATTTCATATTCTGTTATGGCCTTTATGCTTTATGCTATATTTTGTATAGGTCTACTTGAAATTTTGTCATCTATGAGGTGTACATTAATTCAAAATAACATTGCATGCATGCATATACAGGATTTATTATGGATCCATCAAATTATTCAGTTTTTCATTGACTGCTTCCTTTTTTCTCTTTCTAGTATTTTAGTTTCTTTCCTTTATTGATTCTTTTTATCAACAACCCCCCCCCCCCTCTCTCTCTCTCTCTCTCTCATTCTGTCTCAGTGGCTGCTCCGGACCTTCTTGATCCTAAAACAGCCGCTCACAACTCTAAACCACGTCTGTCGTTCTCGGCCAAGCCAGTGGTGCGAAACACCTCAGACGATTATGAGCCTCGTGTGAGCGTCATGCGCTGGAAGACCGTGCTGACTGTGTTTCTGCTGGTGGTGCTCTATCTGGTTCTCGGAGCGACTGTGTTTAAAGAGCTGGAACAGCCGTACGAGACGTCCCAGAAACTCTCCATCCTGGCAGATAAACTGGAATTCCTCCTGGAGCATCCCTGTGTCAACTCATCAGACCTGGAGAACTTAGTCAAGGTGAGACACACTGTTCCTTCTGCTTGCATAACACAATAAACTGCATTCTGACATTTATTATAATAGTATTTTGGAATATGTCCGTAATCTGGAGCTGGAGTAACAGGCAAAAAATTGAAAATGTTTTCTTTGTAAACATGTAGCTGCATAAAATGTCCCTGTAACTCTTGAATTGTATGAGAGGGTGTGAATTCACGTACTAAACAAAAATCTCTGAAAATCCGACATTATCTTCTTATGTGTGTTCGTCAGTTTATGTTGAATTGTTCTGTCCTCATGTGCCACATGCATTTCACAGGTTTGCACTGTAAACGTCACAGGGGAATACCAGACTTTCACATGCACACCATTTATGATGAATGTCTCTGAAGTATTTGTGTTACGTGTTCAATTACCTTCTCGTATCCTTGTTTAACATTTCTTGAGGGTTTTTGGAACAAACATCCAATATTTATGTTCAGTTTATTTGGTGGCAGTAGTTTGCACATGTTAAACACTGATGCACGAACAGTGACATGAATTGAAATGTGTGCATTTCTAACGTATACAAAGTATAATGTATAATCATTAAATGTGCAGTAGTATTTTAACGTATGAACTCATTTTTTTACTAGCAAGTGGCATCCGCCATACGAGCAGGCGTGAACCCTTCAGGAAACCTGTCCAATCAGAGCAGCTTTTGGGATCTCAGCAACTCGTTCTTCTTCGCTGGAACCGTTATTACAACTATAGGTACTAAACCCCCCACACACATACACACGCACGCACACACGTACGGCGGTATATCATCCAATAGCCTAATCGGTTTTGATCAATGAAAGCAATTTTTCACACTACTGGCCGAGAGTTTAAAAACAGCTCACGATCAGGGACGATATATCTTGTCAGTCAAAAGAAAACAGAAAATGCAATGAATTTGTAATCTTTGTATAGAAAAAACATCACTAGTTGGAAATATCGGTGCATCGCTAATGGTAACCAGAATGTACTATTACTGTAACCATGATATTGGTAGTAAATCTATGGTAATACAAATGATATTCAATCCAAAAAGTCAAGAGTAACCCAAATAAGCACAGTTACAGCAGCTATGCAGACAACACAGTAAACATTGAGGGGAATTGGTTATGGCAGCTGAAGATCCCTCGAGGTACCCTCACTGTCAGATGAGAACATCGCCTGACCTCAGAGTTCCATTTCTGCTGCCATGTGCAGATGCTAAGGTCAGAATTTGGTGTAAACAAAACAAATCCATCAAGACCTGTTCCATCGGTCCCTTATTTCAACAACACAATTTGGGCTAATGTTGTCTTGACGTCATCAAAAAAATGCTCTAAAAACGTTATTTTTAAAGCAACACTTCAGAACTTTTTCTCATGGGTTTCCCCATGTGGTTGATAAGTGCAAATGTCTGTTAACAGTGTCGTAAATAATCTCACTGTATAGTGGGCAGCCTGATACACATGAATTTGTTTACTGAGCTGAGGGAACCGGCGAATGCAGAAACGTTGTTTGGAAACTCTTCGGCAGCCAGGGCAGGGGCGGGACTGTGTGTACCGACCCAAACACAGATCTGACCGTGTGGTTTGAGCCGCTATGAAGCTGCTCAGGAAGCAGCGGCAGTAGAATTCGTCCGGTTAAGAGTTGTTTTACCACTGAAATTATTTTAGAGACTTTATTTCATGGTCGAAAAACTACAGAGTGTTGCTTTAAATTGTTTGTGGAAGATTTAAAAGCGTTCAGAAAAAAACATATTTTGGGGGAACACTTTATAATTACTGCATGCTATTAATCATTAGTGAAGCATTAGTAAACAGTTAATTCAACATTTATAACACATTGTCCCTACATAAGCATACATCAGAAATCAGTTTATGAATACAGATATTAATGCTTTATTCTTGATTCATAAGCATGTAAGTGTTTAATTATTGTATTTTCATTCTTCATTACTGATCAGTTTATCATTTCTTAATTAAACAATTCAAATACATACCAGTTATTAAGGAATTGCCACTGCATCATAAGATCATTTAAAAAGTGTTAGTAAATGAATCATTTATTAACACACAGACCTACTGCAATTCATGACACTCCTGTAATCCAGTGCTGGCACTAGTTAACGTGTATATATAATATGGTATATTTAGGTAGTTATATCACATTTAGTACTTGTCAGTTTGAAATGTAGAATTTATTTTGCCACACTAAGATTTTAAATGTAATTTTGGCACCTTTTTTATGACTCAATTATCTTTCACTCAGCCATGAAACTGAAAAAAGAAATCTATCTAAAGTATTTTCTTCAATTTCTTTTATTTTTTTAGATTTTTGACTTTGACAGTAAATTCATTTTGTTGCCTATTTTTCTTTTTCTTTACGGTTACACTTCAGTATAGGGACCAATTCTCACTATTAACTAGTTATTTACTAGCATGCCTTTTATAAGCATATTGGCTGTTTATTATAATTTATAAAGCACATATTCTGCATGACCATATTCTGCATCCATAATCCTATCCAATACCTAAACCTTGTAAAAGCTTTGTGAAGCATAAATAGTGCTAAGTTTAGATCAGCTCACAAAAATAGCAAACTGACCAGTACTAAATGTTTTATAACTACCTGAATTACTCATAAACTAAGTAATAGAGAATTATTTAACACACATTGATTAACACACTGAGTAACGATTACTATCCTACTACATCATAAGATGTATAATTGTGCGTTTCAATAATTCAATGATTATTTATTGAGCACTTTCTTAATGATCATATGAAGCACAGACAATTCCTAAATAACTGTTTTCTATCTGATTGTTTAATTTAGAAATGATAAACTGATCATTATTCAATAAATAAAATACAATACAATAATTAAACACTTTATAGACATGCTTATGAATCAAGAATAAAGCATTAATATCTGTATTTATAAACTGCTTCCTGATGTATGATGTACTGCTTATGGATTTATGATAATGTAGGGAAAATGCGTTATAAATGATGAATTAACTGTTTACTGATGCTCAAGTTATAATTAATAGCATAGAGTTATATATAAAGTGTTACCTATTTTGGTTGTCAGGGATAATTGCTACACAGCACATATCATTTAATGTCATCACATATGAAAATAAATGAAGTGTACACCGATGTCCTCCACACTGTTCAGAACAAAAGTGAAATGTTTTGGTGACGTTTCAGTTTGGTAAGGTTTCAGTCAACCGTTCACAGTGCACAGTCATTCTGTAGCCATCAGATCTATCACTCTTAATACATCCCTTCATTCTAAAATAAAGACTGAATGATGTTCTGTTGGAAAGCATTAGAGACGCAAGACGTTGCCAAAGGTCTTGTGGGGTGAAATAATAAAAGATAGAAGAAACTCTATAAAATAGCATGTTTGTAGCAGACTGGTTTTATATGTGCCATCTGATATACTGAGTGATTATTCAAGCAATGTCATACAAGCAAAAGTGTGCCTGCGATTTGGCCGTAGGTTTGAACAGAAGTTACACATTCAGAGCAATGATGCATTTAAATCATTTTTATTTATGTCTAAAGGCTTTTTTAACAAATACGCCTACGTTAATGCTAAACTTGGCTGTGGATTATAGACGTGCACACCAAATCTTACTGGGAAAGAGAGCGAATGTCTTTAAGATTTTGCCAAGATGAAACTGCAGTTTGGGTTCAATAAAACATAAGTTAGTCTGGCTGTCAGCTGTCTTGAATTTTTATGTCTCGTAGAAATACTGTTCCCAACGCTTTGCGATAATACTGTATTTTAAACATATTGATAATATCATGGCAAATAGGACAAATATTTCCAACTAATTTTACTATTTAGAAAAACAGGAGGAATCAAACTGCAGAATTGTTCTTGTGAATAACTAAATAATTGATATAGTATTACTGTTATGTCAGTGAATGTGTGCAGGAGGATGAAGCAGAACTTCAGAGAGCTCAGAGCCGGCGGCTGCGATGAATTATTGATCAGTTCACTGTCAGACGACAGGCTGAGTGTTAACCCCTCATCCAGAACAACATTACAGCCCATTTACTGCTCACCTTCTCTCAAACCTCCAAATGTGTCGTCTCGTTTACATGTCGCCTTTACCTTTAGCCCTAGACGCTGAATGTATCTGTGAGCAGTTCCAACGATAAAGCCCTCGTATTCATTCTCTTTCAAACCGTAGTGAGCTGCCTACATACACATTTCTTGAAAAAGAATGATTACAAAATAAAAAAGCATAAATGTCTTAAAAAGAGATATTTTTTTAGTAAACATTGCAAAAAGGTCCCACAGACCCAAACACCACACAAGGGTTAAAACTATAAAGACAAAAAAAACGCTTCTTGTTAAATATCATTTATATGCTGCATTTTTGATTTCCCTTCAGGTTTTGGGAATATTTCACCTCACACAGAAGGCGGTCGTATCTTCTGTATTATCTACGCTTTGTTGGGAATTCCTCTGTTTGGATTTTTGCTGGCAGGCGTTGGAGATCAGCTTGGAACCATCTTTGGAAAAGGGATTACTAAAGTTGAAAAGATGATTGATGTGAGTCAAAGCAATCTTTTCATATTTACAAAAATATTACATTTAATTGTGAAAGCGTGTAATGTGTATTTTAAAGTGTATCAGTTATCATTAAGATAATCCAAATTCAAATAACGTTAAACTGTACATCGAGGTCTTTTTATTAATCGGAGTCAGATAAAATTTGTCATCCAAAAATAATAACATTAGCAACAACCCAGAGCGCTGGAAAGACCGAACGTGCAGATGCCTTTGCCACGCCACTGGACTCCACCACTGGTCTAGTGGGGGGGTTTTCTCTCTCTCTCTCGCTCCATTTTTCTCCACCTTACAATACATTATAAAAAGCAGTAAATGTAAATAAATAATTTCCCCCATAGTGTAAATAAGTAACATTGCACGTTGTGGACAGAAGTGAGAAAACACTTCTTGGACTAAGGTCAAGTGAAAAAGGATTTTCATGATTATTTTGTAAATTAAATGCTTTTGGGTCACAAGACACAAGTCATCTATGGCAGGTAAAGCTGTTGTTACGCATCATCAGCAACTTTGTGTCACATTTGACAATACAAATACACTGCGCTATCTAGTTTTTTATTAAATAGTTATTTAAACATATCAAACAATAAAATGCAGTAAGTTACTATTGTGGAAAAAATAACTTGTAGGTTTTACATGTTGCATGTTTTTTTTTCATTTTTAATAGTGATTAAAAATCATTTTAAATATGTATCGGTCGATAAAAGCACTTAACTTAAATTAGACAAAATAAACATTGATATACATGTACATTTTTTATTTGAACTAAAAACCATGATATTTCTTATTATTTGGCCACTTTTATGAATTATTGTTTTTCTAGTTATTGACGAGCTCTTAAATATTTTATTGGATAAACAAGTTTTTGTGAGTGGGAGGGGGGCCTTTGAATATTGTTGAATACATTGGAGTCAAAGAGGTTGATACAGTACTTCTCACTCTGTGTCACACACAAAAAACAGTTTTATTTACTCACCGAAGTGAATTCACACAGTTGTTGGTTTGGGGATAAGTGCTACAAGATGTGTAGCTTATCCAGAATACACTGAACAACTGACATTAACTCATTTAGCAGACGTTAATGTTACGGGACCTAATAGGACCTTTCTATTATCATTCACTCACCTTCATGTTTCTAGCCTGCTTTCTTTTTTTCTGCGTAACAGTGTCATGGTTTCACCTCTCCTAGTCAGGTATTTCTTGGTTTAGGGGTGGAATCATAGAGAATCCTTTGTTTCATGTGGGGAGAGATGTTTTTGACCCTTGTGGCCTTCCATACTCTCCTCGAGTCGCGTCATTGTTCCCTACCCTCCTGTTTCCTAGTTTGTGTTAATTACCTCCCCTATAAAACATCTTCTTGTTTCTTTGTCTAATGCGCGTTCATTGTATGTGATACCTGTTCGATGTTGCTGGTTCATGCCTGTTCCATGCTAAGCTGTTGTTCCTGTTTCCTCTTCCCCCGTGTGTAGTAAGTCTAGTTTAGTTAATGTTAGTGTAGTTCAAGTGTTTGTTTTCTTATAGTCTAGTTAGTCAGTGTTCTTGTCCTTGTTTAAGATTATTGTTTATCCTGTCTTGTTTTCCCCTCATGGGTTTTGTTTTGCCTGTTTGTTTAGCCTTGTTATTTGTTTAATAACTATCTGTCTGACCACCTATCTCGTCTCATCCTGTGTCTGCCTGCAATTGGATTCTAGCCATGAGTTACCATGACAAACAGAAGGAATAGTTTTTAACAATGTCCTGCTATCTATTTTTTACAATAGAATTCAGTAGGAACTGAGATCCATCTATCAGTTCATTCATCGGTTTTTGTTCTCTCCTTAGAAGTGGAACGTGAGTCAGATGAAGATCCGTGTGATCTCCACGCTTCTCTTCATTTTGTTCGGCTGTCTTCTTTTCGTCACTCTGCCAGCTGTCATATTCAAACACATAGAGGGCTGGAGCACGCTGGAGTCCATCTATTTTGTCGTCATCACCTTGACAACTATTGGCTTTGGAGATTTTGTCGCGGGCGAGCGACGTCACCAAGGAGAGAACAGTGGTGCGTTTCCCTAAAAACTTTTCCGACTCTTCTTCACACTTGCATTGATGTCATTAGAAAACAACAGAGATGCACCGATACCGGTTATTCAGAGTAATTCCTGCCGATTCCGATTCTGAAGATTAAATAAATATATCTTAACTTTCTGAATGTTATTAACTATCCCATTTCATTTTCCTGTCCTTTTTTGATTGAGAGGAGATATCGTCCATAATTGTCAGCTGTTTTTCTGTGAAAAATTCCTTTAATTGGCCGATACCGATTATTGGCCGATATATCGGTGCATCTCTAGAAAACAAACCAGGATTTTCTGGAAAGAAATGACGTTTGAACTTTTCAGATTCATTTTTCTGTGACTATAAATCAACTGATGTTCACAGGGTATCCGTGCAGAAAACCACAGGTGTTCGATGCGTAGCCTGTTAACTGTCACCCGTACCATATACGTATAAGTTTGTGTCAATATTTTGCATGTAATTTCTAATCGAATCATGACAAACTATAAATCATTGGAAAGGTCTCTAGAATACAGACTCTTTAGTGTTTTATTAAATAATTTATGTAGGGAGAGTAATAGATTTTTTTTATAAAGAGTGCGCTTAGATTTTGTGTTATCCTTTTGCGACCCATAATTTTCGAATTAATTTTTTAATCAAAGAACAACCTCAACTTTTTTTATATATTTTTTTACAATAAATCAAACAACATACCTTTAAAAAATGTGTGTGTGTGTGAGATTTTTGTTGTTGTTGCGATAATCAGCTACTTTTCTTTAAAAAAAACGAGACCAACCGTAAATTTGTATTCCAAAGAATTCATGAAATACAGCCATTTTAGTTTCAACATGCGTTTCCATGTGTAGGCTCAAAAAGGGCTCAGACAGTTAACAGGTCAGATCTTTTCCACTTACGTCTGATAACCTGACACACTTTCCGTTTCCAACACTTCATCTTTCAAACCTTTTTTGTGTTATGTTTTCCTTGTTCTGCTTGTACTAGCTCGCTTTAAAGAAATAAAAACATCTTTGTTTAGTATTATCCAATGCAATCACATTCATGTGTTTAACTGAATGTGATCACACTTTATTTAGCCTGTTCTAGCATTATGTTTTCTTATTCTAAATATGATGATGTTTTGCGTGTTCAGGTGGTTCTGAGATGGAGTATCTGGACTACTATAAACCCGTGGTGTGGTTCTGGATCCTGGTGGGTTTGGCGTATTTTGCTGCTGTTCTCAGTATGATTGGAGACTGGTTTCGTGCCATATCTAAGAAAACAAAAGAGGAGGTGTGTTCTAATGCAATACATGTACCGGGAACAAGACAACATTGAATCATATTTAACTTTAATAATCCATGTGTTGGTCTTGTTGTGCATGCCATGTTCTTGAACAAAGAGCACAATGTTTTTTTAATGGAATTTAAACACTGGATAATATGGTTTCAGCTGCGTAACCATCCTATCAACACCTGTCTCCTGGTCTCTTAGCAACCGCCTCTGGTTAGAAACAGATAGCATCTGAGTAAAGAGCTCTTACACACAGAGGAAGAGAGGACAGGTAATGACGATGGACTGCTGGGGAAAAACATCTCGTCCTGTTTAAATCTTATTTGGAGCACTATAACCTGAAGGAAACAGATGTTGCTCTTTCTTAGCTCTGGTGATTTGACGGAGGTCTTGGTTGTGTTTCGTTTAAGTGTACGTTTAAGGTTAGGTCAAATAATCTGGATTTGGGTGAATTTGAAATATTATATTGAGATCTTCTTCATATTGACTTTTGATTACAGACTTGACAAATCTGAGCTCAGTTTGACACATTGTTGACATCTCACGAAATCTAATGACAGACACATTTGTCAGATTTCAGACACTTTTTCTCTGGAGAAAAATCTGAGACGCAGAAGTTTCCATTTGCTCGCCATTTAATCTCATTGATGTCGATTGGAAATGAATCAAATATTAATGAGATCTCATCTGTAATCTTTTATTCCTTATGAGCAGGTTTGCTAGATGCCATTTTGTCTATCGTAAACAAATATATAACCTACAAATTAACATTCTTTCATTGCTCTCGCGTCTGATGTTTTCAACGATGGGTTGCTGTTCCATGAAATAGATGAAAGGCATTGTGGGAGCAACATACCAACGTTGAACTTTCCCTTCTGACAAATAGTAACCTGAGGGTAAAATGTGTCATTTTGCTCTCGACAGGTTGGAGAGTTCCGAGCTCATGCAGCTGAATGGACAGCCAACGTGTCCGCTGAATTTAAAGAGACCCGTCGCCGCCTCAGCGTGGACATCTACGACAAATTCCAGCGTGCCGCGTCCGTCAAACGTAAACTGTCCGCTGAAATCGTCCTCAATCTACCTGTCAATCAGCAGATGACTCCCGGGAAACGCGCGCGCTCCGTCAACCTCGGCGACGAGAGAGAGGTGGGTCCCTTCCCGCTCGTACGGAACGGAAGTTTGTTCCTGAACGGCCTCAGTCCAGATTACGCCCACCACATGGATAACGCTTTAGTGAGAACAAAATGAACTAGGATTATTCACTGAGCTCGTGTGGAGAATATGTTGTATGGGCATGGAAAAAGATGCGTTAGTATGAGCATAACGAGAGAATGTCGCCATAGTTGTCCAAAGACATTCACAGGTTTAACACGCTTGTTTTTAACCTTGCGCCTTTCTGAGAGATTCACCAGTTAAAAGGCGAGTCATCTGCATCAGATGAAGAGAACCTAAATGCCACCTCATGTATCATCAAAGATGAAAACTGCCCATGTTCATATAGTGATCGCCGTTTGTCTGAATGAGAGCTTAGAGGAGGATTCGTCTGCGCTCACATTACTGTCCACCTACACTGCTCTAATGAAGTCAGACTGCTTCAGACGAGGATGTGTTATTAAATCATCACATCACTCACAAAGGCAACTGAGACACGCATGCACACTTCTTACTGAACACAGAGGGAGCGACCACCAAAACAATGCACACCAGCTCACTTCTGGATTAAGAAGACGTCACACAAGCATTTCTTTATGGGAAGTTTTGTTTATCACACTGAAGCCGTCTCGACTGGCAGACGCATGACGCAATATTCAGCATGAGTTCTGTGGTTTTGGGATGAGAGACAGTCCACAAGGTCCGCACCTTCATAACCTGGAAACGTCACGAAGTTGCATCGAGCAATGTGTTGTGCCTTACCTGATTCGCATAAACGCTTCAGTGAATCAGGGCTGAAACTATTCAGTGATTGGTTTTATATCAATGGATTTTCATTTTTTTCATTATGTAGATTACGCAGTCATTCAGCCGGTTCAAGTGTCAAGCGTTCAGGTGATCGCTCCGTGTGGACGTCTAGATGACGTCAAGCTGTGGGAAATTCACAGTGATTCTAGTTGATTTGGGATGACACTCATGGTTCTTAAGTTGTTTAATTGGGAACAGGTGACCGCGGTTCATGGATCATTAATGTTGCCGTTGACAACACTGACAGACCCATAAAAGACACTTCAGGGCAAAATGAACTGAAGTTGTTTGAATGATATAATTAGACACACGCTGCGTCCATATTTAGAGGCTGGATCGTTTACAGTCGAAAATCTAAGAGATAAGACGTGTTTGGTTTTGGTTTTACGCTACTTTCGCCAGGGACAGCATCAAGATGTTTCTGTTGACTCATTTTTATTTATAGAACATCGGACACGAGAATTTTTTACCCAAAAATAAAATTTTCATCTGGTGTAAACATGTATGTGACTCTTCCATCTGACGGAGAAGAAGATATTTTGAGAAATGTGTTCAGACAATGGATATCGATGGAATTGAATGTTGTTTGATTATCAATGTTCTTCAAAATATCTTCTGCAGAAGAAAGAAACTCGTAAATGTTTACAACCATGAGGGGGGGACCCTAGTGAAAAATAAATATACTTACAGTAAATGTATTTGAAATACATTTATTTCATGCTAAGTATACTGCAAATCCATTTACATCTTATGTACTTAATGAAAATACACTGCGGTAGTATTTGTGGGATACTAAATTGGTATACTTAAAGTCTGCTAAATGAGAACAACGAATTTTGTACTAAATATACTTTAATTGTGCAGAAATAATGCTGAAGTCCAATTAAAGATACATTTAAGTGTTTTTGATCGTGCTAAAGTGGAACTATTGAAATATGCTTCAGGTACACTTTAAATATCTTGCATTGAAAGATTGATTTTATATAAAGAAATTAAAAAATCCTTATCAAAAGTGACATCACAACAAATGTGTATTTAAACACAGTCTTATTAATATGAAGAAATGTGCATTGTGTTTAAATGGTTCTCCAAATAACGTTTAATTATAATTTTATTTCAGTAATGTAAAGTATACTTAGCATGAAAAGAATTGTTTTTGGGAAATCACTAAAGAATTGTTATTTTTGGGTGAACCCTTTTAATTACCCAACAGTAAATCAGATTAACCAACCTTAAACATGCTGCATACATGAGAAAAATGCTATATATTATTAAAAGATTGCTATTTTTTTCAGTGTTCTAGGAAGTTTTCTGTACAGGGCACTTTGTTTAATAATAAAATGTCTTTTAAAGTTCATATTTATGCATTTGAATACATATAATGGCCTGGGGACGGAAATATCACCAATTTATCGGAATGTTTATTTACAAATATCCAGTCATCTCCGACGCTCATTATAGAAGTGGCTGTGATGAATCCATTCATTCTATCCTTCAGGGCCTGAGAAAAGAACGCATTATACATTCGGAGGATGCATTCTCTGAATTTTACACAACCGCAGACTGTTATAATCATATCTTACACCTGACAACAGAAAATGACAGTATTTGTCATTTTGACTAGCCATGCCTTTACATAAACTGACAGTGTAACTAGTTATGCTACTAACACTACAAACATTTTAAGTAGCATGACAGTCCAGAGATGTTTTCAGTAAGCTGCCTTTTCTAAGTTAAAGGAGTAGTTCACTCTAAAATAACAATTCTGTCATCATTTACTCACCCTCTTCTACTTTGTTCTGCAGAACACAAACGAAGATATTTTGAAAAATGTTTGTGTCCACACAATAGAAGTCAATGGGGACCAACGGTTTTCGTTTACCAAATTTTTTAAATATCTTGTTTTTTTGGTGAACTACTCCTTTGATTGTGACACAACATTGCACCAAAGTCCGTTTACGGAAGTTGGGCAACTCGGCGCCCATGTTTGCAACGCCTATGGGCAGTTATTTACGTTGTAGCAAGTCAACAGTCCTATCTCTTTGAATGGTGGAAAGTGGATATTTCTAAAAACGCTAATTCGATCAATGATTAAACCTGATAAGGCTGGTACCATAACTTTGGTGTGCAAAGCTTAAGTTGCGTAAAAAATTACCTTTTTTGATGCCACTTCAGCTACTGCGCATACGCACTGGCTGGCAACAGCCTCACCAGAACCTCACCCCAGAGAATGGTCCGTGTTTATCGACAGACGATTGAATCCTTCTACAGGAAGGCAGGACTTTCTCCACTAGAGCGGCCATATTGAGCCTTGCATTCCTCGCCATTCATTGTAATGGCAGTGACTCTTATTGTTAATATATATTATCTTTCATTACACTCAAAAAATGATGAACCCAACTGTTGGGTGATCCGTTAACTTTTGCTGGGTCGGGTCAAATATAATTATATTCTGGGTAACAACACATGCGGGGGAGATGGAGCAGTTTATCAATAACACAATACAAAACTCTCTCTCTCAACTTCAGGTCAGATTGAATGTTCATTTTAATAAACAAGACACATTCTGTTGCTGTGTATAAGTGTAAATTATTCTCTCATTTGATGCTTTGATTGTGGAAAATAAATGATATGATCTGATAAACAGCCTTAATGCAGTTCAGATTTTTTATGGTTGATTGATGCATACGTGCATCAGATGGGTGTCGAGATGCTGTATATCAAAATATCACTCTTATATGTCCCATTCACCTACTTTTAAGCTTACAATAAGTTAAGTCAAACAATGACTGTTTTTCCTGATTATTCAGTACTGTCACTTTGGAGATCTCAGTGTCCTTTCCAGATATTTTATTACATTGTTTTCTTTTGATAGTGCCTCATTGCTCATCCTAAGAAGAAAAGGCTGCGGGTGTTAACCTCTGACATCCAGATCTCTTGGGTGAGGAGGATAGATGGCACACAGTTGCCATGGCAATCGGCGACTCGTTTCAGCCACCAGCTCGGTTGACACTTCTGCAAGTTGTTACTATGGTAACCGAGAAACCAGAGTAAATTTTGTCCTTCGCTCACCCTCTTGACACTACTCAGGGAACGAAGAAACACTGCGAATCACAAGTAACATTACTTGCCGACTTAATGTGTCTCCCGAGTGAATCATGTGTTTCCAAATGCGCCAGAGGTCTGACAGAGAGAGATGAATCGATCGGACAGATGGCATGCAATTTTATCTCTCTCAAGTTCCCAAGACTTCATAGGAAGTGTTTTGGAGGCATGAAAGTACATTTCATCATCATATGTTTTATTGGGGGATTTCAAAAACCAAAAAGTGTTAAATTGTGTCTTGCTCTCCCCTACTCCGACGAGAGATGCATAAAAACATTTCTATAATATTATAACCGGTCAGTGACCCTGGAAATGACCTTTAGCCTTCCAGGACCAATGGTGATGTGAGGGTTTTTCTGTTCCAGTGCTGTGATTGGCTGTTGATATCAACTCATTTGCATAGTTTAAAGAACAGGTTAAAAACTACACCTGTTCATTCCCAAATCATTTATATATCTCTTTGGCAGTGTTGCAGACAGTGTGTGGAATAATGTATTAACTTAAATAGACAAACATCAGTGACATCATAAGCGGACATCTGGGAAAATAAAAATTTAAAGTGATACTTCACCCAAAAACAAAAATTCTGTCATCATTTACTCAAGTTGTTCCAAATCTGTATAACTACCTGGAAATTTTTTTTTTTGCCCCCCGTTGACTTTCATAGTGGGGAAAAATACAATGGAAATCAAAAGTGCCCCAGAACTGTTTGCTGTCCTACATTCTTCAAAACAATTTTTTTTTGTGTTCCACAGAACAAAAAAAAGATAAAGTAGTTTTTCCTACTATGGGAGTCAATGGGTGTAAGATCTGTCTGGTTATAAGCATTCTTTACGAATATCTTTCTAAGTGTTCATCAGATCAAATAAATGTATACAGATTTGAAACAACTCGAAGGTGAATAAAGGATGACTGAATGTTCATTTTTGGGTGATGTATCCCTTTAAGAGCACGTAAAATTATTCGAGTGAGTTTATTGAACATTCAGCAGATGAGAGCTGTGAGACAGGACTTGACATTTGTTTAGAAATTCCGATCCCATCCTGAGAATTCCTCCTCGGCTTTGGTCTTATCATAGGGGAATCTGTCAAAGTTTATGTAGCAGGGACCCTGTAAAGAAAAAATATCAAAAATAATCACTTTTTATAGTATGATTATAAAAGGCTAAAGAGTGCGTTGTATTAAAGCTGCTCAAGTATCAGTTTTGCACGTTGTGTGCTGGATGTTTTGAGTAAAGAAACAGAATAAAGATTAAAACAAGACCTTTCTTATAAGTTTGGTTGTTGGTGCCTCCAGCTGCCTCATTCTTAATTTGTGCCAGTTGATGCTGTTAAACCATCTGAAACAATAGTGCGGAAATATTAATGAAAACATGGACAGTTGCCGCACTTATGCATTATTTTATACACAACTAAATCTGTGAATCTGAAATGTGAAGTTCCAGAACTGGAAAAGTCTTCAACTGGGTTTGGAATAGCTCGATGTCCATGTTGAATTAAACAAGCTGTAAAAATTACAGCTCAACCGTAACAACTGAAAAAAGCGACGACTAGCAGTAAAATTTACACACATTTTGTATTTTGTCATTTACGGTTGTCAACATGATCTCACATTCATTTATTTTGACACTACTTGTGTTGCCATAGAAACAGATAATCATATGTTTGAGGACGTGAAGAGCACAAGCTGAGTGCCACGGGTTATCATCTCATAATGACTGTAATTTCGACACGGCACGCACGCACCTTAAAACACCTGTTCTGTTCTGTACAACAGTCTAGAACACCACTGAACAAGCAGAAACATGAAGATCAAGCAGCTTTCCAAACACAACAGTATGAAGAAGAAGTCAGGGATGGGTAACAAAAAAGATCCCACACTTTAAAAATATCACAAGTCCATAATAAAAATGAGAGATTGACACCAAGAAAACACGACACATGCATTGGCAGAACAAAAGCCATTTTGGCCATCGTGGGACAGTCTGGATGTACTGGACTGAAGAACTGAAACAATGTAATGGGCATTATCCATTAAATAAACTACATCAGGTACTTCAACGTCCTAAAAACACACTTCACCTTTAAACATCAACGACATTAGAAATATTTACTAACATGCTGTGTTAGTACATAATTGTATTAATATAAACTAAGCATTATACTGATTCACACAGTACATAAAGGTCACCTGTGATGTCGCACATCTTTGATGCCATTTTTTGTGTTGCCCAACCGCTGTCCAGGTCGTGGCCTGAAACGCATGACGTAACAACATACACAGACTCGAGGTAAACAAGGTCACAGCAACAGACAACACACACACGATTAAACTGAAATGACTTTTAAATAAAGGTTCCCTTCATAAAGCATTTATAAATGTGTTCATTAATGATGAATAAGTCATTTACAAATGCATTATAAAGCAGTTATAACTGCATAAATAAAAAAGGATTCTCACGAAATACTTGCCAAATATTAAATAAAATGTATTTATTCATTATTTATTTGACTCAAAAGCAGATTCATTATTATCTTGGTGTTGCTTGAAAAATAGGCTGTCAGACTGGAGACTGCATGTGGTTATGTTGATTTTTCTTATTGTTGTAAATTTCAGATATTTATTTCATAAATGGTTCACATGAATCCACTATATTAAGGCACACTTTTATGGTTTGCTAACATTTTATAACTCTTAACATTTATAAGTTAGGTGTTTGAAGTTGTGAATGGATTTTTCACAGGCAGCCACTATCCTTTAAAGTGCACTTTCATGGGATGTCAATACTTTTAAATGTATTATTCACGTCAGGGATGTAGTCTTGTGAGCAACCATTCTGTTTCTACAATAAATAATAAATACATGTTTAACTATTGGAAGTAATTTAATCATTAATAAAACACCATCAACAAATAACCTTTGTAGCTTTCATGTTAAAAAGTGATCAAAACTTTGATGAATTTATCTTGGTAAGCGAGAAAAAACTGCTTTGGATAAGAATCATGATCTGAAGGTATTCTGGAGGACACCGTAAGACATTCGGAATCGGATGATCAACATGGTTTGAAAATTGAGATAAGATATGAAATATACAATTATAAGAAAAACAAACATAACACCCTACATTCTACAGTCTGACAGCCTATTTTTGCTAATTTATAATGAAACAATACATTTAATAAACATTTATAACATGTGAGTTACTATTTGGCAGGTATTTCGTTAGAATGCATTTTAATATACGCAGTTATAACTGCTTTATAATGCATTTGTAAATGACTTATCCATCATTAATGAACACATTTATAAATGCTTTATGAAGGGAACCTTAATGCAAAGTGTTACCAATAAAACACTTCAGTTTTTTTAATGGCTAACCAGAGGTGTAAAGTATTGGAGTAAATGCCATTAGTTACTGTACTTAACTACTTTGTTATTAGCAACTTTTACTCTCTTCTTGACTACATTTCTGAATAAGTAAATGTACTCTTTACTCCAATATATATATGGAATCACTAATGCCATTGACAGGGCATTGAAGCTTCTATATCTTTTGCACTTTGCCCTCTCTTACTGAAACTGGTCAACATGGCTTGTTTATGTGAATGCGGGTGCATTATCAGGCAGTTGACATCCATGTTGTTTTATATGGGAAGAGGACACGACTGCATCTGGATATGAGGCCAAAACCAGCATGTCCAGTGCAAAAAGGCTTTAACTTTGACATCAGTTAATTTATCCATCTTACTAAAGAGACCTTTGTGAAGGATATTGGTGTCATTGTGAGCACTTGAGCTTAACTGAGACTTTGGTGTTTGTAATAGACGTAGGCTAGAGTGTCGACCTTGATTTGTTGCAACTCTGAGGGGTTCAGTTTGATGCGATTGCAGTCCTCACAAATCAATTTTTCTTGTTTTTCACTGACAAGTGTTGAGGACAAGTGCTGCTTAGAGCCTACATTAAAATCACTGAAACTGTATGCCGCATGCGAAACCCAGCGACAACTGTCAATCACGACTACCAATAGGAGTGAAGCATCGGAGCTCATGTCATCCGTCTCTCGTCAGTTACTGCAGAGTTTGTTTATGAATGTTTCCAGAGCAACCAAAGGCAGAAACGCCTTCTAACGACCACATAGCAAGAGATTAGCGACACCAAGTGACAGAGTCGCTGGCGGTGTGAACGCACAGTAAGACTTCACTCAAGTCCTTTTGGAATTCGTGACTTGTAATGGAGTCCTTTTAACTGCAAGGTATGTACTTTTACTCAAGTGTGGTTTTCAGATACTCTTTACACCTCTGTTGCAAAAAAAACTTCAAAAGCAGTGCTCGAATTTAGGGGGGGGGGGGCTGTGGGTATCCGGGATCCCCATAATGCATTAGGGAGCTCCCTATACAAGGAAAAAAAAGACATAGACCTTCACATATTTTTTCATGCTTGATATTGTTTAACGCTTCTCTTAATCTAGCCTTGTGTCAAATGCTTGTGTTATTGAATGTGAGCATTTGATAAATGTGCTAAAAAAAATAAAGTGACAAAAGTGTTTATGGATTTTGGAAGATGCAATTTTTCAATGCATTCTGAGTAAAGACAGTTTGGTCCTTCTGTTGAGCTGACTGTGAAGAGTTATGAAAAACGTGACTTCAGTGTTCACTGATGCAAGTTAGCAAATGAAAACTATAACATTTATTAGACAGAAGTGTTTAATGGTGTAAAAACCAAACAATGTTTGTGTTAGAATAGGAAAGAGAATTACCTGCACAGTTTACTGATGAGAGATTTGGCACCTTCTGTCAAATATGGAGGAAAATTCATCACACCATCCAAAATCTTAGCATAGATCTTCTGTGGTTCTGAACTGGAGAAGGGGGGGCTGGAACGCAAGTAAAAAAACATTATTTTGAATAATTAGTGAGCAGTAAAATACTGAAATCCCAGTCTTAAACCGGACTCAGACTACAGGATTTTTAGCCTGATTTTGCTCCCATTCTTCTTTCTTCGTTCATATAGAATACCTTCCCACAAGAAGCTCATAGACCAGAACACCAAGTGACCAGAAGTCAGCAGCGAAGTCATGACCCTGATTCTGAATGATCTCTGGAGACATGTACTCTGGAGTACCACAAAACGAATACGTCTTTTCACCTCGAGAGAGCTCTTTTGCAAAGCCAAAATCAACCTGAAAGTAAAAGAACACAAAAGGAACGAGAGACAGGTGAACGATGCAGACATCTACATCATACTTATTCATGGTATTGAATTGATCTGAACACGAGTAAACTCTATGATGCTTAGATATTAGACTAAACATATACCGCACATATATATATATTTATAATACAAACAATATTTCCAAAAATTTAAAATATTAAATATGTATTTTTTACAGAAAATGAAAACAGGAGAAACTGGTGAAAGTACCAGAAAAAATCCCCTGTATTTTACATGCATTTAGGAAAAGTTCAACAGTAATTTATTTATGTGATAATCTTTATTTTTCACACAGTTTTCATTTGTCTTGTCATGCTGTCAATCTTTCTCATTGCTGATGGGTGACTTCATGTCACTCCTGGACTGAACTGCAATGGTCACAAAAAATGATGATGAAAAATTTTTGAAATGGTCTCTTAAGTTTATATTATATATATATGCATAGTTATTACAGTCTTGATTTTAGATTTATTTAGTTTTAATAATATTTAAAATTAGCTTTTATTTTAGGATCTTTATTTTGATGTTATTTTAGTTAAAGTTTATGCAATTTTGCTGTATCTTTTTGTCATTTAAAAATGAATTTGTTTATTTTTCAAGTTGTTATAAGAGATTAATTATTTTTTATCTATAGCAACATCTCTTTTTTTCATTGAATTTAAGTTTTTCCAATCATCTTCAGGTCAATATTTTTTTTTAACGGTAGTTGTGATTTCAGTAAACAAAATTAACCTTAAACTGCATTTTTTTTACCAATTTGACATATCCTTTGGAGTCCAGCATGAGGTTTTCTGGTTTCAGGTCTCGGTACAGGATCCCTTTCTTATGAAGGTGTGCATAGGCTTCAACCACACACGCTGTCACAAACACCGCTATATTCTCTTCAAATCGACCCCTGCGTCAAGACATCACAAAACACACGTGAAAACATGCAAACACAAATACGGAGTGCGATATTGGTTTTATACATCAGAATTTTAAAGAATAGAATAGGCAACCAGTGAATATCTTACGCTTCCTTCAGCTTGGTCCAGATTTCTCCACCCGAGCAGAACTCCATGATCATGTAGATGTATTGTGAGTCTTTGAAGCCAGCGTGCAGTCTGAAGAGAAGATCACTTTTAATATCAGCGCTTTAACACATGCATCCCAGCAGCCCGGATCCAAAAACTAACCTGACGATAAAATCACATTGGATTGCCTGAAGGATTCTCCGTTCCAGGAGAATGTGCGATTCCTGCCTCTTTGCAACGATGTGCTTTTTACTGACCTTCTTCATGGCAAAGTACTTTCTGTGTTGCAGGGTTGTTACCTATGGCACATGATCCACATCCATGAGATTAAATCAGATGAACTCAATTCTGGTGTCTAAACAGGAAACAAATCCCGCAAAAATAAAATCAGTTATGTCTGTGTTCTCTTGTGTCATACCAGCTCGACTCTTCCGAAGCCTCCGACTCCGAGCGTGATGGGTTCTCCTTGATAGCTGCCCTCCTGATACAGCACAGGAATCACATCTTTCAGCTTCAGAGATGTTTTCACCCTGAGAGAGACAGCATACACTATATATCATTCATTTAGAAATGAACCATGATTTACAGACTATATACAGATGTAGACACCAGACAATCTGAGGAAGTCCTGCTTGAGAGAATCAGAAATGATATAACATCAGATTTAAGAGCTTTACTTGTAATATTATGGTATAAAACATGAAATGATTCCATGTAAAACTTGCAAATGTATGTATTAAAGTAAAACATATACAATATCTTACCCCACTTTCTCTGTCCTTTCCACATCCTCGATTAGATCTGGCCTACAAGACAAAGCATGTGCATCATCTGTTCTGTTGTAATACTGTTACACGTTTATTTCATGGCTGATGAACTGTGTTTATTATTGCCACACTTCTCTGTTATTGTCTCGATACAAATCTAACCCGACATGCGTGTTTAATATGACTGGTAGATAATCTGAAACTTAATTCAGCAATAAAAAGGCCATTTTGAGAACATAGTGTTCATTTGGTTGTGTCCATCTAGTTCATGAATGGTTGTAATGTGGTGATGAGGTCAGATTCATCGTCCTAGACCTCAAGGATGTTTTGAAGTACTTTACACAGATGACCTTCACAATATCTTCATCTGGTCTAAGAAGCCACTCTACATGTGGACCATCTGTTGTTCCTCCTGAGGGTGAAGGAGGAGGAGGGATAGTCTGATGGCCAATTGAACCCTCCACTTATTACCGAGCAACCTCTGTGTTACCTCAGTCCAGCCGATGAGAATCACAGCAGAACTAACAGCACCTGAACCTTATCACAACTACTTTAAGAAACTCTCCTTTCAACAGAACGGAACAGAACAAGAACGGAACGGAACAACAACGGAACAGAACAGAACAGAACAGAACAGAACAGAACAGAACAGAACGGAACGGAACAAGAACGGAACGGAACGGAACGGAACAAGAACAGAACGGAACAAGAACAGAACAGAACATGAACATGAACATGAACATGAACATGAACGGAACGGAACGGAACAGAACAGAACGGAACAAGAACGGAACGGAACGGAACAAGAACAGAACAGAACAGAACATGAACATGAACATGAACATGAACATGAACGGAACGGAACAAGAACAAGAACAAGAACAAGAACAAGAACAAGAACAAGAACAGAACGGAACGGAACGGAACAGAACAAGAACAAGAACAAGAACGGAACGGAACAGAACAAGAACGGAACAAGAACAGAACGGACGGAACGGAACAAGAACGGACTGGAACGGAACAAGAACAAGAACATGAACGTAACGAAACAAGAACAGAACAGAACAGAACAGAACATGAATAAGAACGGAACAGAACAGACCAGAACGGAACGGAACAAGAACAAGAACATGAACATGAACATGAACAAGAACGTAACGAAACAAGAACAGAACAGAACATGAATCAGAACAGAACAGAACAGAACAGACCGGAACGGAACGGAACAATCAAGAACAAGAACAAGAACAAGAACAAGAACAAGAACAAGAATGTAACGAAACAAGAACAGAACAGAACAGAACATGAATAAGAACGGAACAGAACAGACCGGAACGGAACAAGAACAAGAACAAGAACAAGAACAAGAACAAGAACAAGAACGAAACAAGAACAGAACAGAACAAGAACAGAACAAGAACAAGAACAAGTACAAGAACGGACCGGAACAAGAACAGAACAGAACAGAACAGAACAGAACAAGAACAAGAACGTATTTTAAGTGTAACACATTATGTAAAATGATTGAGAGTAATGAAAAGGAATAACAGTAACAGTCCTGATTGTAAATGTGAGGTGGGGATGAAGGAGGGTCATTTTCTCCGGAGAAACGCGATAGGCTGCTGTTTGCTGAATTAAATTTTAATACAGAAGTTGTGGTAGCATGGTGTTTCTGTATGATTTGTTATTTTGTAATGATTACTCTGTGAATATTTTGTGATTTTCTGTCATTTTTGTGATTATTCTGTTATTACTCTGTGAATTTTTTGTCCTAACCTTTCTGTGAGTATTATGTTATTTTTATGATTATTCTGTAATTACTATGTGATTATATTGTAATTGCTAATGTTATTACTGTATATTTTTTGTGATTATTCTCTGAGTTTTGCGACTATTCTGTGATTGCTCCGTGAATATTCTGTGATTATTCTGTGATTGCTCCGTGAATATTCTGTGATTATTCTGTTGTTATTGTGCAATTATTCAAAAAAAATTTGATTATTCGACGGTGAGAATTCTGTGACAATTTTTTTATTACTCTGTGAATATTTTGTGATTATTCAGGCTAATTATACTTTGATTACACAGTGAATTTTTTGACATAACCTTTCTGTGAGTATTATGTTATCTTTATGACTGTTCTGTACTTATTATGTGGTTATTTTGTAATGTGCTTACTGTGTAATTGTTCTTTTTATTTTTGTGATTATTCAGTGATTGCTCCACGAATATTTTGTGGATATTCTTTGGTGAGTATTCTGCGACTATTTGTTATTACTCTATGAATATGTTCTGATTATTCTGAATTTTCTAATTATACTTTTATCACTCTGTGAATATTTTGTCATAACTTCTGTGAGTATGGGTTTTTGTAATGACAATATGATTATTTTGTAATTGTTAATGTGATTGCTGTGTAATTGTTCTTAACATTTTGTTGATTACTCACTGAATTTGTGACTCTTGTCCTCTGGGATTACTCTGAATATTTTGTGATTGTTATTTAGTGAT
The DNA here is from genome assembly GCA_029783895.1 of Triplophysa bombifrons. Lineage (NCBI taxonomy): Eukaryota > Metazoa > Chordata > Actinopteri > Cypriniformes > Nemacheilidae > Triplophysa > Triplophysa bombifrons. The sequence continues at coordinate 20,896,734 of CM056454.1, read as the reverse complement.
TATTTGTGACTATTCTGTGATTACTCCGTGAATAGTTTGTGATTTTTGTTTTGATTCTTCTGTGATTGTTGTTCAGATGTGTCTTACTCATCATGGAGTTCCAGACTTTCGAAAGGAATGGTCTCCTCAAACACCCTGTGAGGAAATAAGAACAGCTTATCTTGGTCAGTTTGACAGAAATGTTTGTCTTGTGTGTAAAACTTTATTGTCAGCAGACATACTCACTCTTTATCAATGGAAAAGCAGGTGACGGTTCCCACAGCTGTGCATGTGGCGGTCCTGAGGATCTCTCTGGATTACACACATTACCAAATCAGATTTGACTTCTTTTGCTCAGTCGATGTTATATTTATAATGCATGGCCCTCATCACATGTTGTCACTTAGTAATGTTGACCATGGTTACCGTATAAGAGCCAGTTCTCCAAAGTGTTCCCCCTCTGCCATCTTACGGATGCTTTTCTGCTGTCCGTTCACTTTCTTCGTCACTAATACCTGATGGAAAATAAAACCTTTACAAGTGTTTAAATGTGTTTCTGGTTTCTAAAATCAATGTATTTGAAGATCAACAGCAGTAAATGCTTCAGAAATACATGGTTATTGATCATCTCGATGATGTTGTCAGATAAGCACAAGTGGATGTTTCTTATACCTCTCCTTTAAGAATGATATAAAAAGAGTTTCCCTCTGCTCCTTCCCGGACAATGACTTCATTATTCTGAAACTTCACCTTCGAGGGACAAAAACAAACATTAGAAGTAATGAGTCCTGCATTCTTTCAAGCACTTCTGTTATGGTTCTCTTCTTGTTTTCTTTTAACGTTACACTGAAACTGACCTCCTCCATACAGTCGATGATCTTAGACAGCTGCACATTGTTCAGGGCCTTTAAAGTTTGAGCTCTGATGGAAACAAGTTCATTTAAACATCATCAATACACCACGATAGCCAACACACGATTGAGTCAATGTACAAATGTGCTGCACCAATACAAAGTGATGTATGACCTGATACACAGAATGTGATGCTGTTACGTAGGCCTTTTACATGTAATATTTAATTTTTCTACATTTATTATAAACACACAAAAAACTTGTCTTACTTCTTTAGGAATCCCATGAGCTGTTCTCGTTTCTTCTTGGATTTGCTGGTCATAATGCTTCTGTATGTTTGTCTCTCAATACACCACAACTTCACAGCAGTGACAGCTGAGAGAAAACATAAAACACTTCCTCACTACACAAGCAGAGGGCGATCGACATCACACACATCAGAGACTCTCATTGGTTCACTGACCTTGGACAGATGCTGTGCGTTTACAGTTGTACAGGATGGCCAGCTCCCCAAACACATCACCAGAGGTCAAAGTTCGGAGGTCAATACCAGCCTGCATTACTCTCAGCTCACCATCTGGAATTAACATGAAATTCAGATTCACCATGAGGAAAATTCACACAATGTTATAAATAAGTCTTTCACCTTTTTAGGCTTAGGACCCTTGATCGAAAGATCATATAACTAAATGTGATGCAGTTTGGCTTATTTCATTGAAAAGCACTTTTAAGAAATCAATTGTTATAAAATAAAAGACCCTCTGTTCAAGACCCTCGATAAATTTTGTAAATGCACAAACTCACACTTTCCCTAATGACTCTTACACACGCGTACACACCAGCGACAATGTACATGCTGTCTCCCTCTGTGCCTTCTGTGATGACGTCATCGCCGGGAGCGCAGTCCAGAACCGTCATGAGCTCCACCATCATGTTTATCTGTTCCTCATCCAGACGCTTGAGAAAATCATTCTTAGAGATGGCTTTGATGATCTGAGCGCTCTCGCTGTGAAGACACAAGCTCATTAACAGAATTCAACCGACTGTGTTTAGTTATTTTAAGAGTGATCAACACTTTCTCCGGTTGTTAATACCCTTTTTTAATAATGAGAGTTACAAGTAACCTTGCAGATTTTTGGACTCTGCTGGCAGGGATTTCCAGGTCTTCTGCTACAGGCTCCGGAGCCACAACGGCCGCTCGACTCTTTCTGACTTCATGTATTTCATTACTGTTGGCTTGTGATGGACCCGCTGAAAAAAAATTGTCCCACGTATTTTCCATTTATCTATATTATTTATTATGTATTGTGGTGTTTCACATCACACACTTTATGTTAATTATTCAAACATTTATTTCTGTCATTTTTTGCATTTCAATGCACTATAAAAAACAAACAGTACACTGTGACAACTTTTGCTGTAGTTCTGCAACTAGTTGCCAGTCACTTACTGTATATATTTATCTACTGTAATTTATTGGCAACAGTTTGTTCAAAGATAAATGAACATTATACATTTTCACTTTGCAGAAAAACAAACTAAAATAACTGCCTCACGCAAAGCTTTCTGGGAAGCAGAAATCCTCATCAACCTTTTTATTTTTATTTTTCAGATTTTGGATACCAGAATGCTTTTCATGAGGCTATTATTTTATAGTTGATATTTTCTGTAAATTTAAAGACTTGTTTATGTTCATTTACGTTTGAACAAACTGTAAATCTACAAGCAGTTACTTGTCATGGATTGACATGATAGAACCCAATTGCAGGCAGACAAGACGAGATGATACGGGGTTAAACGGATATTTATTAACATAACATAGACACTTACAAAAGGTCAAAACAAAACCCACGAGGGGGAAAAAAAACAGGATAAAACGATTTACTAAGACAAGGACACGGACTGACTAAACTAAGAAAATAAATACTTAATACAAACACTATACTACACTTACTAAACACGGGGGTAACAGAAGCTTGGAAGACATGGCAATGTACTAACAGGAACAGCTTCAGGAACATACACAGAGACTTTCACAGTACAAGTACAAACACAATGAACGAGCACAAGACAATGAACACGAGGGTGTTTTAAAGGGGAAACAGACAAAGGATAATTAACCAGGAACAGGTGCTGGGGATTAGACACTAATGGGAAGGTAACAAGGTAAAGAGATGGAGGGAAACACTGACGAGACACGAGAAAGAGCATGGCACGTCAATATATAAACCAAGCCATGACTTTCTCACACAAAACCCTGCCATGACTCCGCTCCAAGAACAAGAATAAACATGACATGATAGCGGAATCATGACAGTTACTGGCATGCTGGCAGTAATACTCTCATATCTATAGACATTTTTAACATCGTACTGTTATAAAAATTAACTATTAATTTTCTTCCTTATGTTCTGACGTCAGACAGATGAATCCAACAAGCAATGAAGGAGATCATTACAGGACGGCCATCACTGAACTCAAGGGCACAATGCCTGTAGTTGTTGTTTAACTGACTATAAAGTAAATTCTGAAGGAAGATAGAGAACCTGACGTGACTCATTGCATTATAATGTTTGTTCTGTGTTTTATGTTTGATCTGAAGAGAAAAACCCCTCAAGCTGAGCTACACAGAAAAAAAAGTTTTGTTTAACTTACTTATTTAACGAGGATTCTATCTGCTGTTAAAGAATAATAGTTTCTCACTTACGCAATTCTTATCAGCTCTTATTACCTTAAGTGACCCGTTCGATTGAGCTCATACACACAGAACCGACATCACCGATCACGTGTTCCTCGTCTTACTGACATCAGACAGTCACCGACATTCAGAAAGAGTTGTCTACTCTAAAGCTTTCTGTCATAAAAAGCTTTGTATTCAATAAATGTTTGCATAGAGTAGTTAAAGCTACCGTCTGTTTTTATAGTACAACAAGCTCATTTTCAGGAAAACAAAGAAAATTTCTCATTTTGCATTGACTGATTTTGAGAAAAACATAATGCAAAAAAAATACTTTTTGAAAAAATCATTCTTGAAAAAGATGAAGCATGCTTATCTTACCAAAGTCATTCAATCGGTCCTGCAGATCTTGTAAATGAATCTCTTTCTGCTGAAGCTGTCTCTCTGTAATGAAAACATCTCAATATATCACCTCGAATAAAGAAAGGACAAAATCACTCAATGAGTGAGTCATTGAATCATTTAACATCAGCGAGTCAAGAAACTAACACAAATTGAAATATTGTTTGAAATATAGCTCTGTATTTTGTTTTATGTTGGCATGAGAAAAAAGTGGAGTGATGAATGTAAGTACGTGTGGTCAAAGATGACTGCATAACCAGGGAATAAATGAACTTGAGATGTCACAGCTGACCAATCAGAATCAATATTTCAGGGAAAAATCTTCTGGGAAAATCTAAAAAGACACTTTAGTAAAAGTAGTTCAATTTTCTCAATCTTTTCCCCAATTTGTTTTTATGTAGCATAAAGTCAGTACTGTTGTAAGCTAGATTTTTTATCAGTTTTTGTTATGAATTTTTGCTCCATTTTCTCATATTGTTGGGAATGAGAATGAAACACATGGCAGACACAAAATGCAAGACCAGTAAAGTAATGGGAGATCAATTTTCAGTTTGTTTGATTTTTCAGGAATATTGTGGTCTTACGCAGGTCATGGTTCTGATTCTGGAGTTCTTTGTTGAGCTGACACTGTTTCTCCAGCATCTGCTGGATTTTCTTCAGTTGGGCATCCATTGATCTGAGAGCAGCAGGACATGAACACAGAGCATTAAAAACATCTCACACATCACTCTGATCACTTTTGTTTTCCAGACCCAACATTGACAACTATCAAACAAATTCAAAAATCAAAGAATTCTTATTATCGGAATACTCATCTATACTCATCAGAATCAGTGAAACAATTTCAACGCTTTTATAAGCTACAGCAAACAATAATAAATAATACATTGAAATTACTTGGAGAGTAAAGTCATTATGTTAAGTTTGTTGCACCGTTTGCAGAATGATTTTGCATATTGTCACAAAACTGACATATTTTGACAATTTAAGCTAAACCTTAAAGTCCCAGTGAAACGCCTTGGGATCAGTCACGTGTCTTTTCAAGCTTGTTATTTACGTTGATGTGTGACATGGCGTTTGTCTTCGCCTTTAAGGCCATTGCACATTGGGTCCGAAATTTGCGTCCGAAATTTCTGCACATAAAAAAAATAAATAGGACCTCACGTTGTGTCAATCACATTTACACACTGCCTCCGATATTTTCGTCGGCCATAAAAAAATTCGGACTTGGTTCCAGTTTCGGTGTTTTTCGCATCCATGGCGAGCATTTTGAGAGGCGTTTTCACCATTCAGAGATACCGTTCAAACGAGCGCCAAATACGAACATTTCCGACAGTATATGCAAAGATCTTTACTCATCAAGGCTCTGATGTCTGATCTCTTACATAGAGCCTTGACATACAATATTCTGTGAAGTCTTGAAACAGGGTTTTGTTTTCTCAACGTATTTGCACGTTTGATCGACAGATATGATCGGCTCTGTGCTGTCGTGTCTCTCAACCGGGGGACAGATCACATGATGCAACTGCTCACGTGACACTAATGTGAAATTCAGACTTTAATGTAAATGTGTACACTGTCTGAATCATCTCCCATTTAGTATGTTGTGCGTCATTCATAATGTAGGATAGGCTGATATGAGGCGTCGCTTCCACAGATCTCATAGTGAAGGGGGCTGGACTCTTTGGATTCTGGATCGGATTTAATTGAACGAGAACTTTGACAAGAAGCTTAGCGTTAGAAGTGTAGCATGATGTCATGGAAATTCTAGATTTTTTGAGTGCACGTGCCAGACTGTCAGCTTTCAACGTTTATATCTTCGAAATGGGAATTTTGTCAGCGAGTAGGAGCATATCAGTTTATTCACTTAAAGCTAACTTATTTTTAATAAAATAAAAAAACGTTCATTTTCATTTCACTGGGGCTTTAACACATCAAATGATTTTCGAATCGATTTACTATCCTCTAGTCTAAATACACATTTCTGGACCAAAGTAAAAAATAAAAAGAACCCATGGTTGTTTAAAAGTTGTGCTTTTCGTATTTAAAAAAACCCGTTCAGTCTTTGTTATATATGCTTCTCAAATTTTGTTATTTTCAAGCCATATGTAGTTGTAAGCTAGTGTGCTCAAAGTTTGATAAACTTAAAGTGGGCCAGTTTAGTAGACTTACAAGTATACTAGTAGCTAAAAGCTAAGTTTGCTTTATTAGTAGCTAATAAAGCAAACTTAACGAAATATACTGGACGTTTTAGATAGATAGTATACACACACAAATATTAACACCAAATGTAGTGAAATATTTAATAAAATTTGGAAGACTCATTTTTGAAATAAATTGAAACAACACCACATATGTTGGCTTTAGTCCTCTCTTGGCGTTGTCGATAACTGACCCAACCATGAGTTAAAAACTACCCAGTTTTATTTTCAAGTGTATAATCACAAATAACCTCCATTCAAATGGCGTGGCAGCTGTATTTTCTCTTTTCATCAGCAGTGAGTTTAATAGCGGCAGGTGTTCATCTCATGAGGAAATGATTAGCTGGCCTTCTTACCCTTTGTTCTGTAAGCTTTATGACTGAAGGAAACGTCAGGCTACTGAAATCCTCAACACGACCATTACTCCTGGCCAAAGCCTAACAGAATGATGGAGAGAAAGTTCCTTCCTTCCTCTGTGTACAGATGAAAAGACCTTCAGAGATGATTTCTCTGATCTGTCATGAATCTAGAACATTAATTTGCATTGTGTAATTAAATGCCTCTCACATGTGTCCTACATGACACTGCAGCAGACATACACACTTTATTAATCCATGCAAGTATGTTTTAGTAAACGGCATAAAACTACTCATGAAAACCTACCTGAATGCTCAATACTCTGTCTCTTTCCAGCTCAGTGTGTTCTTGAAGTCGGCCTGATAGATGTGAATCATTCACCTGAAGGTCCGCCCCTCTCCTCAGGTAAATGGGACATGGTTGAGATGCTACGAACAACAACAGTTTGTCAGGCGTATACACACAAACCAATTCCTTCAATGGAAGTCAAAGGAGTCAAGTGTAATCTGCAAAAGAAAGTCATACAGGTTTGGAATGACATGAGAAAGAATGAAAATAATCTTTAACATGCATACAAACGTAGCTTGTGCGTAGGGCCCCTGCACCACTAGAGGGCCCCCGTGAGTACCGAATCAAAAACATTTTTGTAAACGAGACTTGCAAACTTGCGAAGCAAATGAACGAAAAGGCCATGTGTTTTTTTTTCTTTTTTAGTTTTTCCAAATTATGCAATAAATGAATACATACAAAACAATTCCCCAGTTCAGATTGACAAATTCAGTGTCTGTCATTGATAATGTGTTCTTTGATTCATAATAAAAACATTACAGTTTACAGTGATGTTTGTTTCTAATTTTAATTATTTGCTTATAGGGCCCCAAGACATCTAAAATAGGCACTGCACACAAATATGTGGCAATTATAGAAATTTCCACATACAGTGAATAGACTTGCACACCAGGTTGATTCATTTACAATATATTGCTCATGTAGTTTCCTCAGTCAGGAGCAACGGACCCAAGTGCAAACTGTTTAGTTTTAAGAAAAAAAAGAAAAAAAAGAGTCACAAAAGCAAAGCAAACATGAAGAATGATTGACCAGAAACACAAGAAACCCAGGGGCATACTATATGGTTTCCCAAAGTTAACTTCCGGCCTGTGTTTGTTTGTCTGCCTACTGGCTAATAATAAAAGTATTAATATTTTAATCAATTTATATATTAATCTTAATTCGAAAAACATTTTATTATAATTGCAATAAATAGACAGTTTGTTGAACTGTATAGTAGCCTATATTAATTTGATTAAAAAACGATTATTTGAATGGGTTATGTAACTGTGGCATTAAAGTTTAGCAGACGGTTCCTCTAACGGAAACTCAAAAAAACTATCTAGACAAACTTTTAACTTGTTAGCTATTATCATTTATTTCTTATTTCATTTGTCTGCTTTTAGAAATGATCTACTACAGGGACTCTATTATTTTCAAGTGTGTGCCAGAAGTTAGGTTTGGGCCACAAAGCGCGCATGCGCAGTAACGTTTGTTTAAGTTGCTTTGAAGACCAACAGCAGTAGAAATGAGACACAGATGAGTCCGGGCAGTGAAATGTGGGAAATGTAGTTCAATGGACGAGTGAGGAGTGCCCTCTGGTGGATGTGAAGGGCACTTCAGCTGGTGATTTTGACGGCTGTCTTCTACTGTGAAGAATTCATTGTGGAAGGTTGGTCCTTGAAGGTTGTGAAGGATTTCAACAGATTGGTTAAGGGTTGGCATCTTAAAGCTTATTATTGGCATCTGTATACAGTATATAATTTAGTTCTGAGAGGTGCATTTCCAAACAAGGATTAGACTGTATCTATAACCACTCAAGTTCAACTTCCTTTTTTCTGTTACTTGTTTGTGCAACTAAATGTTTAGGTAAAAGTATAGTTTTACACTTTATCTTCTGACACTGTACTTTTTTTTGTTACTGTAAGTATGTTTCTGAAAAGCAGTTTACACTTACAGAAAGTAAAGTATACTAATAGCACAAGTAAAATTACACTCTATAGTTAAATCTAAAAAGAAATTAAATCAAAACTTCCTTTAAAAATCTTGTATATTACATATTGTTTTTCTCTCTTTTGCTCATTTTGTGATATACAGGGAGACGTCAAAATAATAAAGTAACAGAAGTGACAGCTTTGGATGAGATGAGAAGCAGCGGGTGGGCGAGTTTAACAGATTTAGTGTCATTTTTCAGACGGTGGGCTAAGATTACATATTTACCGTCTTAATCCTCTCATCCCTCCTCTCATTTCATTCCTCTAACCCTCTGGTTTCCACCATCTTACTGTCTGCCACAGATATTCTCTTCTGCTCTATCCAGATTAGACATTATTCCTGTGTTTGTGTGCAAGCTTTGAGGGTTTTAGAGTCAAACCCAGACACTGTCACCAGCAGATAACATAACCGAAGGGAGCGGGATATGAATGTCTTTCACCATTCTGTGTAACCATTTCCTGCATTTTTATTCATTTGTGAGAATTTGCCTTTTAACTATTAGTAATGCAATGGAAACAAATATTGCAATTAAAATACTAAAACTAAAAGTATTTTTTATTATAAAATGTTAATTATTTAACGTTTATTATCAAATATAATTGATTGTATAATTTATAATTAAATATCTAAACTTTGATTTGTATATCTGCAGCAAATTTTTTATTTACATGTAAGCTGAGGTGTACTTGAGTACTTGAGTATTTGTACTCACAGGGATCAAGTATCTTTACTTATTTTACTAGTTGGAAATATTTTACTTCCATACATTAAAAAGCGTGGCATATATCATACATTTTACTCTATACAGTTGAAAAATACATGGCAATTTAACATTTAAACTTAAAGTATTTCTTACTTTTACCCAAGTTATTTCCTTTTTTACGTTTTACTTGAGTAAAAGTAAGATAGTAGATTTTTAATATACTTAAGTATTAAAGGTAAAAACTCTACTCAACTCTCTTCTCTACTCTTTTCTTCTCTTCTTTAAAAAAAAAAAAAAAAAAATGTATGAATGATTCTGTATACTGTGTTGGACTATATGAACCTTATTTTTGATTGCACTTATGCTTTTGTTGTACTTATGATGTCCTAATTGCTTCCATTACCTACCCCACTTGTAAGTCGCTTTGGATAAAAGCGTCTGCTAAATGACTAAATGTAAATGTAAAAAGCATGTATTTTATGAAATGTAGTGGAGTAAGCTATGTTTCATAATGAAGTGAAGTAAAATCCACCCCCCCAAAAAAACACTTTGATAAAGATACTTGATAAATTTCCTACATACCCCTGCATGTAAGAAAGAATCAAATTTAAAACAATATACAAAATGTATATTGTTATGCAGTTGCCTTGTTGTTCCTATAACTCTATTACGAACATAAAGATCAAATATTAAGTTAGCATCAAATATCACCACAATTTTATTTACTTAGTTTGGAACTGTATAACTGAGCCATCCACATCACGGACTAAAGGCTCAGCTCTATGTAGCTGGTGAGATGAACCAATGAGCATCACTTCAGTCTTATCATGATTTTCTAAATCTCAGAGATACAATGTGAAAGAAAAGAAACAGATGCTTTAACATCAGATTTTAAATGTATGTACACTCACCTAAAGGATTATTAGGAACACCATACTAATACTGTGTTTGACCCCCTTTGGCCTTCAGAACTGCCTTAATTCTAAGTGGCATTGATTCAACAAGGTGCTGAAAGCATTCTTTAGAAATGTTGGCCCATATTGATAGGATAGCATCTTGCAGTTGATGGAGATTTGTGGGATGCACGAAGCTCCCGTTCCACCACATCCCAAAGATGCTCTATTGGGTTGAGATCTGGTGACTGTGGGGACCATTTTAGTACAGTGACCCAGTGGTGTAGTCTAGTTTTTTGTAGTGAGTATACTCTGATTCCCCCCCCAGCCTACTCAACAGTACCAGGTCGACAACCCATGAGCACCACCACACCCACGAATGCATGGATAGAGTATGCCAGCAAGATATCAATAGCATCTCTTGTGTTTTGGGCAGGGTTCTATTGTTTTTTTAAGCAGGGCAACTACATAATGTAAAGAATATCTTGAGAAAGTATAAACATTAGATTTTGATTTAGTTTGACTAAGGCCAAGTCAAAGACTTACAGTAAATCATATTGAAAAAAATGGTTAAAATCAAACTTTGATCCTCGTCACTAATAACTAGATTTTTCACACACTTATGTAAGTTGCATCTATTATTGACATTGATAGTGAACTATGATAATTAACAATGAACATTTGTGCAGTTTTATCTAGCACATGTTGCACCTATAGATTGCTGGCAGTGTCTCTAGCTTGACTTTCACAAGGCTTGTAAGGAGTTCTCATCTCTTATCATCTAAAACAATTATGAACATTGTAGTATAAGTTATCTCTCCCTTTCTCCCTCGTGTATTGATTCAACACACAAACTAACATTTGTGAAGTTGGCTACTTAGATAAAATTTAATATGCCAACAGTCACAATATGACTTACAGTTATGTTAATGATAACAAATATGCTCGTTTTATTAAAGACTACACAGTGGTTTTAAATGTGGGGTGAGTTAAAGGCAGAAAGTATAATACACGGGCGAACAGTGTGCACATTGCGACCCCGGAACACTAACGCGAGGAGTGGGGACCCCGCGTATAGCATCGCATGAGCCTCGCCGGGGTCATTATCTGTAACACCTGCTGCAGCTGCACGAAGCGCCAGTAGCTTCGGGGGCAGGCTTACGATCACACTGATAGTGTAAATGATGCCTTTCATGATCTCCTTTGGTTTCATATCTCCTGGTTGCACCAAAAGTCAGTGCGTCGCGCTTTTCTGACACAAACGATGTTGTTACGTAACCTTGCGCTTTTTTAAGTGGGTATACGGAAATTCTTGATCTTTTCTAGTGGGTATACGGCGTATACCTGCGTATCACGTAGACTACACCACTGCAGTGAACTCATTGTCATGTTCAAGAAACGAATTTGAAATGATTGGAGCTTTGTGACATGGTGCATTATCCTGCTGGAAGTATCCATCAGAGGATGGGTACATGGTGGTCATAAAGGGATGGACATGGTCAGAAACCATGCTCAGGTAGGCCGTGGCATTTAAACGATGCCCAACTGGCACTAAGGGGCCTAAAGTGTGCCAAGAAAACATCCCCCACACCATTACACCACCACCATAATTGCATTAATGAGAAATTGAACAGGTGTTCCTAATAATCCTTTAGGTGAGTGTATATCTGGGTGTCGTCTGCATGAAAATAAAAATCAAGAACAAGAGACCTAAGGAGTTGGCCAAGTGGGAAAATGTTCATACAAAAAAGTAAAGGGCCCAAAATTGAACCCTGGGGAACACCAGATTGCATCCAGAGCCGGCCCTCCTCATGAGCGAACAAAGCGACTACTTCACAACACACATCCATTTTCTTATGCATGGCCGAACCCACTATTTTTTCTGTGGTGTTTGTTAAATTAAATTCCTGCCTAAACGCATAATTGAACGATCAAAATAAGTGAGGTGGCCAATCAAATGAAAGGAGGTGGGAATTACTGCTTACAGAGCTGAGCAGTGACCAATCAAATCAGAGAAGATGGAGCTACTGTCATGTCTTCAGCTGTAGTTCAGCAGGACGGTTCATTTTTAAATTTGAAAGAGTGCTCTGCAACACACGACATACTGTAAGTGACTAAACATTAAATATTTGACAACTTTTTATTGTTCAACGATAGAAATAATGAACAAAGTGTTCATTGATGCAAACGACAAAATGCTTATTTACATGAAAAATATGTAATTTCCAATTATCTGTTAATTCAGAGTTTTATTTGGGATAACGTTAAGAAAAATTGTGTGCATATTATAAATTAATGTAATGGTTATCAAGTAAATACACTAAATAGAACAATTAAGAAGATTCAATCATCCTCGAGGGCTGCGTGGCTTTAAAATGATGTTTAAATGTTGGTGTTAAAATTATAATAATTATTTTCTTAATTGAGTGCGTGAGTGAATGAGTGAGTGTGTGTGCCCTGCGATGGGTTGGCACTCCATCCAGGGTGTATCCTGCCTTGATGCCCGATGACTCCTGAGATAGGCGCAGGCTCCCCGTGACCCGAGGTATGTCGGATAAGCGGTAGAAAATGGAATGGAATGGAATTTTCTTAATTGTTGCAAATATTTAAATGCATTAAACAATAAATTATACAACCTTTGTATGATTAGTCCCTGTATGGTCCGTGCTCAAAATTTAAAGGGACATTTCTGATAAAATTCGAAGTTATAAAATTATCATATGTTGACAATCACAATGTGTGTTTTGTGTGTATGATGTTCCTACATCCCAAACACAACTACAACTAATAGAATTGTTAGATATAAAGTGTGCATGCTAATATCAAACATTGACAATAGTTGATTGTATTGGGGGCACAGGGGGACCCCAAATAAAATTCTGCTTAGGGCCCCATAAAGAACCCTGATTGAACCACGCCAACCTCAAATCTGCAACTACCCAACACAAAAAACTGCTTTCGGTCTGAAAGATAAGACTTAAACCAGTTTAGAGCAAAGTCAGAGACACCAAAGACAGTCTCTAAACGGGCGAGCAAAATACAATTATTAGAGATCGAGAAGAATCAAAATGGATAGACAAACAGAACAAATTAACAAATGATTTGTGACCTTAACCAAAGCTGTTTCAGTACTTAACGGAAGCCAGATTGAAGGGATGAGACAGCAATTAAGAAGCAACAATTGTCATAAAATTTTAGCTAGAAAGGCTAAATTGGAAATGAGACAGATTTTTTGTTGGTTCTCAGAGTCACTGCTGTTACAGAAGTAATTGTAAGTGCTCTTTGCACAACACATGGAGTCATTATACTCAAAACAACAGGACATAAGAATTCAAAACATGACTGAAACAGACTAACAAGTACAGGATCAACTATTGAGCAGGTAGCTTTCACTTTTAAAACCACATTACAAACAGATTGAGAATCTTTTGCAGAGAAATTTGAAAGACAGACAGCAGAAAATTCTGAGATGTTTACTGACGTATGTGAAGTGCCAATGTGATCACGTCTATCCTCATCCTTTGTGCAGTAATATCATTTTGCGGGGGGAGGTGTGTCTACATTACAGACAGTTTACCGAAGCAGTCATATCTGCTAATCTGACACAAGATTACCGCGGTACAATCAGTCTCTTAATCCAATGAGCAGTCCAATAATCACACACAGACACTGCTGCATGTTCCACACACACAGCACACATACATGAAGAACAACACATGTCACCTATCTGAAACATAAAACGTTCATGATAAAACATTTTTTATAGCTGTAAATGTATTACATTACTACGGGGTCATCGTACAGTTGTTGCACGTGTTGCACAATTAAGATGACATTAAATATTAAGATGTGGTTTTTGCCATTCATACAGAAAAGCAATGATTAAATGTATATTTTTTAAATATATTTTATACTAATACATAGCAATCTGTTTTAAATGATCAGAATAAGGTTGTTATTATGCAAAGTTAATATGTAATAATTGTTTTGAGAAAATCTAGGCAAAAATATCTCTTCTTTCTATCATCTTGATCTGTGTTGCTCAGTTTTTCTTTTAATAGATCTGTATTGCAAATATATGCACATATATATGAGCATCACATAATTATTGCAGGATAATGCATTTCTTCCCATCTGTATTCAAGCAGTTTATGACAACTGGTTGCAAATATTGCTACTAACATCAATTTAATTCCCGGGCAACACAGATGACAAATGAGTCAAATAACTGACACATTACTCAAACCATCTGAGCGTTCTGTAAGGTTCGGGGTGGGGGGGTAAGGATTCAGGGTGGCTGGATGAGATGGTTAATCTCTAGTTTGTGTCAGAGTTAGTGTGGATTAGGACATGTATCTGTATAGGATCAGATGGGGGGGATTGGGGGGCTTGTTGCTCACTTTGAAGCTTGTATTAAAATACATCATCCCCGAGCTTCTGTCTGTTAAAACAGCTGTCGTTCAACAGAAGAACTTCTGCTACACGTCTCTCCTCGACACACGGCTTAAACTTCACACCTCTGAATTCTGTGACCTCAGATGAGGTCATGTTGGGGGAAACTTTGAGGACAAGATAAATATTATGTTTTGATGGTTGAAAATGAAGCAGAATATCCTTTGCTATTGATATTGTTTCTCTTGTTGTGAATGACATGATTTACACAGTACAGAGATTTTTGCGGCAGAATTCTGGTGGAATCGGTCCGTTACGTTTAAAACTTTTAAGCAAATTTAATTTTTATTTCGAAATTTTGTTTACCGTCTTTAGAAGGCACATAGAGTTACAGCTCATATTATTGCTGTCCTCTTTCCTCCTCTCTCTCTCTCTTTCTCCCTTTTCTCTCTCTCTTTCTGTCGTCGCTTTTGTCTCTCTCTGCGGTCCTCTCAAAGAAAATAACAAAAATAAAAGAACTTAAAAATAATTGACTAAAGTAGAGGCAAACTGAAGTGAAACAGTGTGTGTGTATGTGTGTCAGAAAGATGACACATCTGACTGTATTATTCTCACAGTCTAAATCAGATTTAATTTAATCGGACAACATTACCGCATTGATCCACGCCGAGACATTCTTAGACCCTCAGATTAACAAGTTTAGTCTCTAAAGACTTTAAAAGTGCCAATTTGGCCTTTTTGCCTAAAATAAATCTCTCTCTCTCTCCATAATAACAATGTGCTTAACATATCAGTGCCAAAAACAAAGTTTCATCACACAATAATTAACACATTGTGCATTAGGATTCCTACATAGTATTAGTTTGACATCAATTAACATGATCTTCAAGGATTCAAATAAGGTTTCTCTATACTGTATAAAGAGAAACTTCCACAGGATTGAAACTTGGGAACCACTTTTTATGTTCTTTTCTGCAGTCACACTAGTAAAAAAAGGATTTGTTACATTCTAATCTTATTTTAATTGTGACAGACAATACAATAGTAATCATTTACATATTCTTTTGTAAAATGAAACCTTAGTGTTTTGCGATGTACATTGTAGAAAAATGATTTTTATGTAAAACTACATGTTTTTACGTTTTCTTGTTCATTAACAGTTTTTTTCAGTTTTTTACTGTATTTAAAAAATGACATTTTTGGCAGCTAGGGCGCCAGTAAATAACATAAAACAACATTTTTTCACATAAAATGACATGTTCTTCATGTTTTTCTAAAACAATTGTAGTATTTTTCTGTAACTTTTGCATTTTTTCTGTAAACACTGTACCATATTTTAAAAACCCATGCAAAAACTGTAAATTTACAGTTCTTTTACGGTATAGATTATGTGTCTCTAATGAACTTTAAACAAATAAATTTTGATCATTTGATCTTTTCATTTGATTTTCATGATTTTGATTATTTATTATTATTGTTATTGAATGATTAGTAATGAGTTTAAATATGGCATATCCGGAGACATATTCAGAATGCAGAAGGAAAGAAATGATTTATTCCACATCTCTTGCTTAAAAGCATGTCCACACCGGGACAATAAGTGATTATTGCCACATTTTTTCGAATCGCTTTTCGGCGTTCATAGCCAAGCGATTTTCACACACAATTAGCCAAGAAATATGCAAATTCACTCCCTGACATATATGGCGCTTAATGAAAAACAGAAATACACGGTGCACAAGGTGGCGCTGCAAAATTTTATGCTTCTGATATTCACTTGCCACACAGAAGTATTCATCTTGCTTCAACTTTGTCAATCTGTTCTCGGCATGACCATTTCGTGCTTGAGTGCCACCAACTTGTGTTTTACTGTAATTACAGCAGCTCCAGGCAATACTCATTGGTTGGCCAGGTTTTAACGAGATGCGTCAAACAATAAAAAACGAGCCAGAGGCGTTTAAAAAAAATGAAACCTGGCGTTTTGCGCGTCGGTGTGCACACTCACATTGGCGCCCTTTGTTTAGTCACAAGGCATTAAACGTCAATTATAAACTCGCACGAATATCATCCCGGTGTGGACAAGCCAAAAGTCTGACTCTGGATTCAAAAGACTTATCGAGCCATTTAATTATTTTTTATACTAGAAGGTAATGTACTTCATGTTCACACCTTACTGTAAAGTGTCACCACTTCATGTGTTAAAGCAACACTTTGTAGTTTTCTACCTTAAAATAAAGTCTCTAAAATAATTTCAGTGGTAAGACAACTCTTAACCGGACGAATTCTACTGCCACTGCTACCTGATCAGCCTCATAGGGGCTACAACCACACTGTAAGTTCTGTGTTTGGGTCGGTACACACAGCCCCGCCTATCACTTGATTTTGAAATAAAACTGGCAGCAGACTGACAGTTGGAGGGGTGGAGTTAACAGATGCTCCGCCCAAGCCGTCTAATTTACGTCATTTGAGATGGATCGTCATTTCAGGGCGGAAGTGCATTTTCAGAATTTAACTGAAGTCTTTAAGGGTACATGAATTTAAAAAGAAAATGAACCACATTGATAAGCTATTTATTGTAAACGCTGCAATATTCAATTCAATTCAAGTTTATTTATATAGCGCTTTTCACAATGTGTATTGTTTCAAAGCAGCTTTACAGGGGCAAACAGGAAAAACAGAAAATTTGATCAAAATAAGATCATTCTAATATATAATATCTAATTTCTAAATAAATAAATAAATGAATGCAGTCTCCCGGTGAGCAGGCCAACACTGCCCTGCTGTGGCGAGGAACCCAAACTCCAATGATTGATTAATGGAGAAAAAAAAACTCGGGAGAACCCAGGCTCAACCGGGAGGGCCAGATCCCCTCTGACGTGTCATAGCTGCACTCAGACTGCTGACATGTCGTTTTGGTTTAGCATTTAATACCAAATATTGTAACTTCAGCATTAATAAGACAAATAGTCCGTCTTTGCTCTTGGTTGGGGATGTAGTGGTCTGAGCTGGGATGGTCCGATGGTCATATTTCTCTTGGCTGGTGGTGGAATTGCCTTAGATGGAGCTGGGATGGTCAGTCAGTCTGCAGCTGTAGCTGGCGTAATCTCAAATTGGGGATGGGCATCTGTCGGTCATCTGGACATGGTGGAACTTCTTCCTACCTCGGGATGGGCATCCCGAGGCAGAGGCGGAAAGGGAATAAAGAGAATAATTAGCTCAGCTGCTGTTCATTAACTATGCATTAAGTGAAAGCTTGGCTGAAAAGATGTGTCTTTAATCTAGATTTAAATTGGGAGAGTGTGTCTGACCCTCGAATAGTATCAGGAAGGCTATTCCAGAGTTTAGGTGCTACGTATGAGAAAGCTCGTCCCCCTTTGGTGGATTTTGTTATTCTAGGTGTTGTCAAAAGTCCTAAGTTTTGAGATCTTAGGGAGCGTGATGGGTTGTAACGTGATAAAAGCTCGGTTAAGTAAGTAGGTGCTAAACCGTTCAGGGCTTTGTAAGTAATTAAAAGAATTTTAAAATCAATACGATACTTAATGGGTAGCCAGTGAAGCGATGATAAAACTGGGGTCATGTGATCGTATTTTCTTGACCTAGTAAGAACTCTGGCAGCAGCATTCTGAACTAACTGTAGTTTGTTTATCGATGATACAGGACAACCACTAAGTAGAGCATTACAATAGTCAAGCCGTGAGGTCACAAATGCATGAATAAGCTTTTCTGCGTCTGCAACACATAAACTATTTCGTAATTTGGCAACATTTCTAAGGTGGAAGAAGGCTGTTTTTGTGATATTTGAGATGTGATTTTTGAATGACAGGTTGCCGTCTAATATAACGCCTAGGTCTTTAACTGTATTTGTTGGAGTAACAGTGCAGCTTTCAACTTGCAGGCTGTAATCGGAGATATTCTGTTTACTTGATTTTGGTGCTACAAGTAATATTTCTGTTTTGCTAGAGTTTGAAAGGAGGAAATTACTAGTCATCCAGTGTTTTATGTCCTCGATGCACTCTGCCAGTTTGGATAGCTTAAATGAATCATTTGGTCTTGATGAGATATATAGCTGAGTATCATCTGCATAACAGTGGAAGCTAATTTCAAGTTTTCTAATAATGTTTCCGAGGGGCAGCATGTATATGGAGAAAAGCAAGGGTCCTAAAACCGATCCCTGAGGTAATCCATAATTTACTTGCGTAAGATTTGACGATTTCCCATTTAAATGGACGTACGGACGTATTGATATACGTCCATATTTCATGAAAAAATAAGAAGTGTCATTTATAATTTCACTGGGACTTTAACATTTATTTACGACACTTAAAACAATTGCGCTTATCAACCACATGGGGGAACTGTGAGCAAAAGTTCTAAAGCGTTGCTTTAAACGTCATTGTAAGGTGTACAGTAAAAATATTGAGTTGTTTCACCAAAACCCACTAAATACTGGAAAATGATGAGCTGGTGAGCTGCACATTAAAAGCACAAATCTGTTATATCAGAATTGTTGTATTTAATGGATAAATGCAGCATGATTGTAGATTGGTAAACCAAAAAATGTCCACACAGAAAGCTGTTTAGAAATCTTTTAAAAAGATGCTTAGGCGAAAAATGCTTGTTCATTTACAGAATCAGATGCTGTTCTCATAAATGTGTCCTGATGCTTATGTGTCACACAGTACAGCAGGTGGCAGTATGTCATGACTCTCTGACAGATGAAAGCTATTGACGTTATTATGATCAGACATGTTTACTCCATGATGTTCAAAATAGATCTGTTGGACATTTTAATGTAAAGTTTGTTTTAGAAAAAAATCTATTTCATCTTCTTGTTATAAATGTCTATTTTCTTGAAATGTGTGTATCTGTTGACTGCTTTTCTCTTTGCCCTTTATAGAGCTTTGAAATCCAACAAAAAAGTTGTGTGTATTGAAGTGTGCTGATCATTTCATAGTTTAATAAATTCATAATAAATCCTGTCACTTGTCGAGAGAGAGAGAGAGAGAGAGAGAGAGAGAGAGAGAGAGAGAGAGAGAGAGAGAGAGAGAGAGAGAGAGAGAGAGAGAGACATGGACGGATGGATGTAGTGGGATTTAGAGGTTGGAGGAGGGTGCATTGTTAGTGACAATCAGTTCCAAAGTGGCTCACGCTCACACACACGCCAAAGACATGCTCTGACACACACACACTGATATAGTCACATTTGGCAGGAATCAATCTGTCAGTGAACACCTCAGGATGTGTGTGAACTGAACACAAGGTAAGACATCAACTTCATCTCCATCTTCATGTCCGTCTGTGTGTGTCTCCTCACGTGTCTCTGTAATGTCAGTCTTTTTTCATCTTCTCTGTTATTCTCATTGTTTCACCGTTTGTTACATTGTGAAATGTGCAGTAGAATACAACAGAAGCCGAGCATTCTTTCAATGAATATCTCAAACAATGCTTTTACCATCCGTTTCATAAGTGTATGGACATGAACTGGGTTGACATTATTGATTCTGGAATTAAAATGTTCATCTTTTTTTTAATTGTAGCTTTATGTGTACATGTGCCTTGTGCTGATGGACTGGTTTGGCATTACTGATTGGTAATTTGTATCAATAACTCCTATAGTTAGTTTGTGTCTCATTTTTTTAAAGGCATGTTATACAACTCATGAGGTGTATAATAACAAGTACATCTAAAGTTATCAAATTCTGGTTTCATATATAAGAATCACTTTATAATAGTGTTTTATGTGTAGCCATTTAAATGTGTAAAAATATGTTTGTGAGTTCATGAGGAGCAGGTAAGATTATGGGATGGGATTTAAGCCTTTCTGTGAATCATTTAAAACAGGTTTACCTGCTAAATATACGTTCAGAATTTGCCAAGTTTGTGAGTTTATAATGTTTTTAAAAACTGTAAAGTTACTTCATATAGGATGTTTGAAGAAGTAGTGTTTTATGTTTTTATTATTTCATTAAGTACTGTGAGGTTTTAATGTTATATTAGTATTCTACGACATTCATCAGTATCAACACATGCACTGTTATATTATAGTATCAGTTCTGACTTCTATCTCTTTTCTACTCTTTCAAAAAAAAACTTGGCTCTGTATAGTGTGGTATATATGTATATGACACTAGTTTTATATTGCACTTATGCTTTTTGTTGTCCTTATGTTGTTCCAATTGCTCCTTTTGTTTCCCTCATCTGTAAGTCACTTTGGATAAAAGCGTCTGCTAAATGAATAAATGTCAATAGTATCAGTAGTTTATAATATGAAAGAAACATGAGGATTTGACATCACAGATATAAATGATTATACTGTGAAAGGTTGAAAATGCTGCTTTGTGTTGATATTTGTGATATTATCTGTGTTTTAGAGGTTCTTGGTTTAAATTTTGATTAATGTTAAATTAAAGTTCTGAATAAGTCTAAGTGAGTGTGACCGATGGCAAGCTCACACTACGTGATTTTCAGGACAGATATCCAAGGTCTGCGAAAAAGTCTATGGAATCAGTGCTGGTTCAGGTTGTATATTAGCAGGTCAGCAACGTGATCCGGACCCGTTTGATATTATGGGCAAGTGATCTCGTTCTGTGTGACACTGTGGAACTAATCCAGCCCCAAAGGTTTACGTCAAATTAAAAACTACTGCCATATATTCATTAACATTTCGGAGCGTGTTTAAAGGTACTTGTATAATAGACATAAAGCTATTTTAAACTATATCCGAACGCAACAAGTCTGTATAATTGAATATGGAAAACCCTTTAATAACACGTCAATGTTTCACGCACCAACAACTCGTTTGCTATCCACCATCAAACTAGAAGTTAGTGCAATGTGGGAGGTGTTATCACTGTTGGTCACATATGCTCCGCGACCAAGGTCCCGTTATTAGTGCACTTTGTCTGCGTTGTGTAGGGTGCCTGCTGCTACAACAAGAAGATGAAGAATCATAAGAAACCATGTTATGTAGTGAAGGCACCATGGGAATTTAAGTAGTCTTGAAGTCCCTTAGTGTCAGCACAGCTTTACACATTTCATTCATCCTTCTCATGAAATTAAGTAGACATAACTTAAAATGTTGTATTTTAAGTTACATTTTTCAGTTTCTTTATTTGACATATTTCTTAGTCTTGATAAACATAAATCAAACACCATGACTTATACAACCAAAATGAGCAAGAAAACACTGGTCTCAGAACTGGCATTAGCACAGACATCGCTCACGGGTGACATAGCACATGGTACAGGTTACATGTAGCATCCCCAGCCATAAGCACATGCACCACTCTTCTGAACAATGGTAACCACAAAACTGAATAATATGTCAAACTCTTCAAAATATCCAAGATAACACTAACAAATCTTTAATTTGACTGAAAAACACATAAAATAATCATATTTTAAAACGAACTCTCCTAATGCAGTCTGACTAAAATGTTTCCCAAAAATGTTGTTAATTGGAATTCTTTCTAATCAACCAATTGTGTTGAATTAACATCTTTAAAGTAAGTAAATTGAACAAGGAGCAGATTTTTTCTATCATAATTAAAAGTTAATCAAAACTAATCATTATACTTTATAAAAAAAAACTTTAAATATTTCAGTAACTAGAACGTTTAAAAAAACATAAGTTTACATTAATGATAACATTTACATTATCTGTTTGATTATTTTCAGCATTTGGGTTTACAGTGATGTCACTTTGGCCTACAGTATATGTAAATGTAAAATCTGTCAGGGTGTATACAGGTGTCCCAATTATTCTCTGAAAAATGTCATTATGTCTAGGTTTTGGGTGGACGCCCACTTTTTATACAATCAGGTGAATGTTAAAGGGACCAAAAATGAAAATTCTGACATGATCTACTCACCCTGAAGTTGTTCCAAACCTGTATCAATTTCTTTGTTCTGATGAAGACAAAGAAAGATATTTTGAAGAATATTAGCAACTGACACTATGGTAGTTAATAGTGCCCGACAAATGTCGGTCACTGACATTCTTCCAAATATCTTTCTTTGTGTTAAACAGAAAAAAAGGTGTCTATACAGGTTTGAAACAACTTGAGGTTAAGTAAACCATGACAGAATATCCCTTCAAATGTTAAAAAAGTTCAAATCTAGATTGCAATGCTAATTATTACAATATTTTGTGTAAGTTATTTGAATTCAATTTAAATGTTAGTGCAAAGATCTTCAGAAGCAATAGATGTTATCGTTCTAATATTATTTTACTTTTTTTCAATTATTGGTTTATTGTATTAATTTTCTCAAAAATACACCAACTAAACAAAATATTTTTTCTTTGAAGTTGGTTGCCGTCTGCTTACCAATTTTTTTTAATTTTAGTTTCAGATGATAAAACAAGAAACTCTCAACACAAAGAAACATTAGAGTTTCACTCAAAGACACAGAGACGGTGGATTTGTCCAGTCAGAGCTCTGGGTTTCAATCTGGCCTAAAGGACTTTGGCACATTCCGCTTCAGAAGCTTGTTTCCGTGTGCCTTAAACTGGACAAGAGGACTGCGGCTTCCTTATTTCCCATCGACACAACAATGTCATCTTCATCTCTTCCGCTGGCCTCTCTGCCCCCAAGTCCTCTGGCCATGGAGTACCTCAACGATTTCGACCTGCTGAAGTTTGAAGGGAAGCCCGACACACCCCCGCCTCCTTCAACCTGCCTATACCCCAAAACAGACCTCCATCAGGAGACCACCGGTTCTCCCTACGTTCCTCGGCCTCCACACGACTCCAGTCTGAGCTCCAGCCCGTACACCTCTCTTCCTCCATCACCGACGCTCAGCGACGGACACCCACCCCCGTCCGCCTCCTCCTCTTCCTCCTCCCTCTCTTTCCCGCTGTCTGTATCCACAGGATACATGTCGGGGCAGAGCTCCAGCCCTCAGGGGAACCCGGATGGGAGCCCGTCCGTTGGGCCGTGTTCGAACCCCACCTCTCTGGAAGACCTGCTGTGGTTAGCCGCCCTGCAGCAACAGTTCGGGGGGGAGCCCGCAGGGGCCGCGTCTCTACTGGGAACACTGGGCGGTGTGCCGGAGCGAGGGGACCGCGAGAGAGGAGGATTTCTGGGATGTGAGGATGCGGTGGAGGCTCTGCTGAACTCCGCCGCAGCGGCGGTGAACTCACAGGTATGATCTTAGCTTTCATTTGGAAATGTTATGAGTTTCTGAATCAACCCTGAAACACACTCTTACCCGAATGACGGGTCCTAAAAAGTGTGCTGTTCTTAACACAAGTACACACATTGAATATTTTTTTTAAATAAGGTTAAAACATCCAATTGCAGAAAAAGACTGCACATGTACAAGAAAAGCATGTTACGGTTTTTAAACTGTTAATTAACAGTATTTTACTGGTGCCCCAGCTGCCGGAAAATAACTGTTTTTTTCCAGTAAAAAAACACCATTGCTACTAATATTCCCCTTGAACCCAGAGGTTTTCTAATGCACTCTCTTTCTCTTTGCAGTTCCCCGTGTTATCTCAGAGCGCGAGCAGCAGTCACATGGGTGACTCCGGCAGTGACAGCAGTACTGATGTTATTCTTAATAAGCCGTCTGACATGTGTCATCGCCCTGTACTGGTTGTTTCCTCCACCGCTCCATCTCATTCCAACATCAACACAGTGGCCGGTCCTTACCCACAAGCCCTTAGTCCACAGAGCCGCCTTCATCATCCACATCATCCAATGCATGGCCATTACCATCATCATCTTCATCATCATCTGCAAGTCACTCAGGTACATTACGTCAACACAACTTTTACATTCCCATGTATTTTACAGAAGAATAAGAAATAAAGCTCCAGTTGTATACTAATTTGAGTATATTTTAAATACTGATGTGCTGTAACGTCCAATAGACTTATCTCTGAATTGTTGGGTAAAACTTTCATTTGCATAATTTCAATCTTAATAAAGATTCTATCATGTTTCCCTAATGTAGTGTGGGCTGTGCAAGGAGTATATTGAAGTAAAGCATGTAGTTGGACGTGTGCGCTGGATGAGTGTCTAAATGTAGAGCAGCACTATGAGATTATAATAATATCTGCTATTATTGTGATGTAATCCTGATAACTGTCACTTGCAGTAAATCAGATTATGATACTTTACATGTGCTGTCCAAAACATTGACATGAACACAGTCTGAAGCGTGACAAATGTGCAAATATACACCTTCAACCCTAAAACTGTTGCTAAACACTTTTGTGTTCTGAGTAAACTGGTGCTAGAAGTCAGTGTAGAACAACTATGGTTCCCCAAAGTACCTTTCGGTCAAAAACTTATTTTTCACATTTTATAACCTGTAGAACCTTTATCCAATATAGAGGACATTTGATCAACATTCTAAAACATCTAAAGTTATAATAAAAGTTACATTTTATATCACATATTATATATTTTCAAAAAATTTTATAAAAAAATACTTTTACCCTCACTGTAAAAAAATACAGTCAAAAATTTATACCGTAAAATAACACTTTTTACATTAAATTACATATTTTTCATGATTTCTTGTAATTTTAAATATTTTTTACTGTATTTTACTGCAACAAAAATCCAGTAAAAAAAAACATTTTCTGGCAGCCGGGACACCAGAAAATACCATTAAATATTTTTTTAGTGAAACTGCAAATGACTGTGTTGTTTTAATCTATGGCAAACATTTGTGAGATTTAAGTTTAAAACAAGAAAAAAACCTTCTTAATTTTCTGTAGTGTTCAGACTACCAGATGGCTGCTGTCCTTCTGAAACCTCGTATCTCCATATTTCATGATTCAATTTTTTGTTGCCATAAATCATAATTAATAGTCACACTTTATGTTTGTTTTGCAAATATCTAACCAATAAAAAGTATATCTAAAAAGTGCTTGTCAACTTTGAAAACACAGTATTTAATTGTTTAAAAAGAACAGTGTTTTTTCCATTTCCTGAAAAACAACGAATTTGGACATCTGAAGTTTCAGAAGGACTGTAACTTCATCTCTATTTTGACATTACATGTGCTGTTTCGATGTGTAAATAAGTGTGATTTTCACTCTCTCTCTCTTTCTGTCAGTGTGGTTTGGATGACCGTTTCTCTGATGAGCAGTTGGTTAATCTGTCGGTGAGGGAGCTGAACAGACATTTGCGTGGGGTGAGCAAAGATGAGGTGGTCCGTCTGAAACAGAAGAGACGGACGCTGAAGAATCGAGGCTATGCTCAGTCCTGCCGTTACAAACGTCTCCAGCACCGACACGCACTCGAATCTGAGAAACACGTTCTCACACAACAGGTATTACACACACAAACTGAAACACATACTCTGATCCAAACGCTATGAACTGACCACCTTCACACAAAGACAGCATTACAGAGTCAGCAATCCCACAATGCATTGCCACAAACATGTTTTTACTATTCAGTTTGATACGATTAAAAATAGGTTTCTTCTATTAAAAACTGCACATTGCCAAATGTATGATGTTGCTTAATGATTTTGTGTCATAGCTCCTCAAAAAACTAAGTATACACCAAGTTCATTTTATAATGGATACTTAATCACAGGTTCAAGTATATTCTAAGTATCCTTTCTAAAGTAGCTAGTTGTAGTATACTTGTATGTGTACTACATTAATATTACTTGGGACTAAAATATACTTAATAAAGTACAATAAGCTAACTAATTTTACTACAGGGTTTTTCTGAAAAGTACATAAAATGTACACAGAATTTATAGTAACCCTAAACCTTTCTTATTTTTATTTAAAAAAGGACACTAATAGAAACTTGAATAAACTTTTTTTTAAAGTTTCTCTAAAAGCAACACAAGTTAAATCATTTTTCCTGAAAAATCCAGATTTCACAATTTCAAGATAAATCTAAACTATTTTGTGTTTGGATTGTTTCAGCTGGAGCAACTTCAGTGCGAGCTGACACGCGTGTTGAGAGAGCGAGACACTTACAAAGCTCGATACGAGAAGCTGGTCAGTTCACACGAATCTCAGCTTCCTCATCCCAACACCTCATCTTCTCCTCCCGCTCCCGATTATTTTTTGTAACAAATTGAACAATGAACTGAAAGGAACGGACGAAAGAGTGGGTTCCAGTGATGAACGTCGTAAAAACTTGACTACACAATAAGCTATTTAACCAAAGCGGGTTGATTCTGAGGTGGACGGCTGAACTGTGACTTTGACCAATGTGAGCTTCTGTACCATAAATGTGGTCACAATAGTATCTGTAGCGATTCAAAAGTAAAGTGTGGCTCTATCATGTTTCATTTCATATGTTTAGATAAAAATAAAATAAAATTTACAATAAAAAAACATTGACAGAATCTCCACTTTCTGTGTGTGAACTTAAGAGACATACAGTACAAATGTTTACAAATCCTTTGGGACGCATTGAATTTACAGGTTGATTTATTGTGTTTATTATGATTATTATGACATTCATTAAATATGTGTAAGGGCTTTACATATTAAAATCTATTCAATTCATTAAATAAATGAATTTGTGGTTTCATTCTGTACTGTGAATTTATTTATGAAATCATTCTGTCATGATTTATTCACGTCACGTGTTTGTAAACCTGTATGTGAATTTTTCTTCAGTGGAACACAAAAGAAGATATTTTGAGAAATGTCTCAGTGGTTTTGTGTGGCCGTCAATGGAGTTCAGTGTTGTTTGGCTACCAACATTCTTCAAAATATACATATTTGGCTGTGTTTTGCAGAAAAAAGAAAGTCATACACACGCTTAAAGAAAGGTGCTCCTTCTATGCCAAAGGAGAATGTTTTGGTTCGATAAAGAACTTTTAATATCTGAAGAACCTTTCTGTTTCCAAAAACTTTTTGATAGTTTTTTTTTCTGTGGCGAAAAAAAAGTTAGAAAGAGGTGGTTCTTTAAAGAACCTTTGACTGAATGGTTCTTTGTGGGACCGATAATGGTTCTTCTCTAGCATTGCTGAATAACATTTTAAGCACCTTTGTTTTTAAGAGTGTAAGTTTGGAATGACATGATGGTGTATAGATGATAACATAATTTTCATTTCCGTGTGAACTACTATTCAGTGTATTGTTGACAGTGAAAATGACTTTACTCTTCTGCATCCCAAATTGAGTCTTTTGCAAATAAACCTGTCATTAAAACTTCTCTGTCAAAGTTTCTCTGACAAATGAGAGTCATGTTATGGCATTGTGCGACTGTGAGTGAATGTTCCAACAAATCCACTTTTGAGTTCAAAGATTTGTCTCTAAAGTTGTGTCATGTTAGATGCTTTAGAGCTATCCCAAATAGCACAGAAACATCTGTAAGATGTCTGCTAAACACCTGGAGATCTTGAAAACATCTGCTGTGTATCTGACTGATGTCCTCGAAAAGGCAGTTTTACATCCATTCTGAATCATAAACATCTTACAGACATCTTCTAGACGTCTACATGACATCTGACAGCAAATGTCCCAGCGACGTTTTGCAAATGAGCAAATAATCCAAAACTATGTATTGCAGATGTAAAAAAGACATCAAACAGACGTCTTCCGGATGTGTGCAATCAGGGACGAAACCATACGTGTATGCTTTAAGTACAAATACGATTGAGATCACTCTGGTAGCACTAAAGGCTTGAGGTCTGACTGCTGAACTGTTTCCAAGAGTTTCACAGCACATTTGTATTACATCCAACAGAATCACAGATAGAGATCCAATTCTACGACCAACATAAAAACTGCTGACATGCACTTTTTGAAATGTTGGGTTATTTCAACCCATGAAGCATTTGGTCAAAAGGGGACGAACCCACACTCTTAAAAATAAAAGAGTCTCAAAAGGTTCTTTGATGCCATAGAAGAACCTTTAACATCCCGAGAACCTTTATGTTTCACAAAATGTTGCTTGTGGCAAAAAAGTTTCTTCAGATTATGAAAGGTAAGAAAGAGATGTTTCTTTAAAGAACATTTTACTGAAGGGTTCTTTGTGGAACCAAAAATGGTTCTTCTATGGCATCGCTGTGAAGAACCTTTTAAGCACCTTTATTTTTAAGAGATCAGTGTTGGGTTGTAATGAACCTTTACTGGATTGTTTCGACCCAAAATGCTGTTTTGTTTTGAACCTATTGTTGGGTCAGATGTACATATATTCTGGGTCGTTTGAACCCAACAGATGAGTTTGTCCCTTATTTACCCAACACTGGATTGAAAATAACCCAGAATTTTGAGCGTTGTGCATTCTGAGCGTAAACTAAAGTCAAAATTCATTTGGAATGAGAGATTCAGAGCCGTTGTGCTCCACACAAAGTGGAAAAACAACAAAACACAAAACGTCCATGTGCAGTGATGCGATCATTACACAACTTTGGAAGTTATCCTTTAGTTAAGTTAAGCTGTAGTTAAACTTGTTGTTTAGAGAAAAAACAATGACATCACCTCACAATTCACAGAGCCGGACGCTGAGGTTGACCTCAAGAAAATACTTATCACAACCAACAGGAGATTTACTTTGGAAAAACAAATTCATCTGGCTATTTCCATTATTTAGCGTATTCATTGTTTGTAATGTGTTTTCATTTGATGGTGTGTAATAAAATCATTCAGTGTTTTGTAGCAGGATAAATATAAAATCTTTTCCAGGGGTTTTCAATTAAATAAATATATATTGAAATGATTGTGAAGCTTTATGCACTGACTCATTGGCTATGTTCCAGAGGTTTCTCTTTCAGCTAAGCAGATTCAGATGTTTCTCCCAAAATTGCTTAGGGGGAATAAAAACAGGAAAAAAACTACAACCTTTAACCACCACAACATCCCAGCAGCCGCAGGATGTTTCGTCCCATCACTGTCATTTCAAACATGATGTGTTCCTGTGTCTCTGTGATTGTATCTATCTCTCTCTCTCTCTTTTTGTGTGTCTGACCCTGGATGAAAGTTGTTTAGGATGACCTCACGTTTGTTTCTCCTCCCTCTCTCTTTCTGTCTCTCCCGCTTTCTCTCTCACCGGAGCACAAAGGCGAGGGGATTATGGGTATAATAGAACGAGGGCCGCTCACTGCTGGGGTCTCATTGTCAGTGAGAGGGCAACTATTGTAAACTGGACCAACACACACTCACCCCACTGCTATGCCATACACACACACACAAAACAGGCAAACAGTAATAGAAATTACATTTTAAAAATCCCTTGACAAACTGAACGCATAACCATAAAAGATCTATAAGTGAGACCACATTGAAAATATTTTGGCTTTTGTTACAGAAAAACATTTTCAACAAAATAATACCCCACCGTAGGGTAAAAACACAACACGTTTTCAGAATATATCACATAACACCATTTGCTCATATTTGTGAGGACATTTGTGAGGACACATTATTATTATTATATACACACACATAAAAATGTGTAACTTTACTGTCTTTAGGTATGGTGTAGGTATGTGTTAGCTGTTCATATAAGAGAGTTCAGGAACATGACATGAGTGTTTGATGAGGACCATCTCTTCTGCCCCCTGCTGAGAAACATCACACCTCACACACTGACCAAGACCTCAAAATGCTAGAAAAAAACAGATATATTTAATCTTCCGTCCTTTAATGTCTCATTTGCTAATTTATCCCTAACAAATAAATGTGTTCCTGTATGTTATTATATCGCTAATATGTTAAGCATTCAGATCTCTTCATCCACCATAATGTAACACACTTTTGAGAATTTTTCTTACAAATGTAGAAAATAACAAATAATAAAACTAAACCCTAAAAACACACTTCTCGTCTAATAAATAGTTTTCTTAGATGAAATGTTTTGCACTTATTGTTATATGAGAGTCACTAATTAATCACATCATCAGCGAGTTTTCCTTTTTGTCCTCTACACAGGAACTCCGAGAAGTGTTGTGACAATTTTTGCTTTAATACATTGAACATTTTGTTTCATGTGTCTCACATATATTCCCAATTTTAGCTTTCATAATTTACAGTTCAGATGTAAAGTAGAGTACAGTAGGTAGAATGTTTAGTGTACATTTTGTAAATCCTTTGAACAATTTATTTTGCAAAACAAATGTACTCTTTATGTCATCCCACGTGACCAAAACACTATTCAAATTCCCAGTTCAATTCACCCACAAATGAAAATTCTCTCATCATTTATTCAACCTCAAGCCATCCCAGCTGATGACGTATATAATATGCAAATAAAAAATTGAGTTTCTCTCTACTTAAAGTGAGAGTTCACCCAAAGATATAAATTCTGTCATCATTTACTTACCCTCTTGTCCTTTCAAACCTGTATGACATCCTTCAGTCAGCAGAACACAAAAGAAGATATTTTGAAGAATGTTGTTAATTGGCCCCCATTTACTTGCATTGTTTTTGTGTCCATACAATAGAAGTTAATGGGTGCCAGCACTGTTCGGTTACCAACTTTCTTCAAAATATCTTCATTTGTATCCTTTATTGGAAATAAAGACATAAGGGTTTGAAAGGAAAAGAGGGTGAGTAAATGATGACAGAATTCTCTTTAAAGGGGAAAGAGGAAATGCTGAAGTGCCATAAAGCACAGACTGTCTTCTAAACCGAAGCAATGGATTTGTGTACAAAATATACGTCTAATTTTTCATATTCAATCATACAGTCACATATCATGATTATATTTATTTATTTATTTTAATAAACTGATGTTTTGACCTGTTCCAGTATGTGCTTGTACAGTATGTGCATTCAGCTGTCATATGTGTTCTAATGGTCTAATGGCAGAGAGAAGTGTGTTTCTATGTAAAGTGCATTTACATGTATTTATTTAGCAGACGTTTTAAACGTGAGGCGCATCTAATATAATTTCACCAGAGAGGAAGAAGTAAGTGAATAATATGGAAATGGTCTTTGTGTCTTGTTGTGACAGAGACTTTCAGAACAGCACTTGCTCACAGAATATGGACATACTTACTGTTACTGTAGACATTAAAATGTTCATTTAAAATATTTTACTCACCCTCTTGTCTTTCTAAACCTGATTGATTTTGTTTCTCTGCAGAAAGCGAGAGATATTTTGAAGAATGTCGGCCCCTTCCATTGTATGAAAGGTTCATTACCTTTTGTATGACCACAGCTTACCACAATACATAGATAGTAAAACGTGAATCATTTGTGATTACTACGGTTTAAATACAAATAAAAGCAAATAGGTTAGTATGGGCCTATTTATTTTGGGAAGAGTCCGCAGAAAAGTCTTGGCGGAAGTGACGTAGGAGGTGCCTCAACAGCGCCTCGTTCTGCAGAATAACAACTCTAAACCCGATCAGAGTTTAAATATAAATATCCTTAAAATGTCATGTTTATTTAAACCATTTAATTATGACACACTGACAGAAAAATAACGTTTATAAATAAAGTCGCGTATTTATCGCGTGCACCGTCGCATATATTGAGTTTATGACTGATTTCAGCGGGATTTCTCTTCATCTGGACTGAAGATGGACTGAAGAACAAACACAAATCGCCTCATTTGACATTTCATTTCATTCAGATTGAAATACACAAACATGTAGTCGAATGTGTAGGATGTGACATATGGACGTGTTTAATGCACATGTGAAGTCGCGTGAGATAAGTTTAGACTCGTCTGAGGTGATGGATGATAATGGATCATAACAAGAGTCTGTTTATTAAAGGTAAGGCACTTTCACGTGTCTCCATTGTGTTTTTATTGTCTTTCAATGTTTGTGTAGGTGTTCAAATATAGCGTGTCTTGTGGTTTAATGTATAAGGCTTTATCTTTTCTGTCAGTTTTCACCGCTTGTATTAACTCGTGCTAACCATGCAGCTCCACACATGACGTTACACACACACACACACACACACAGCGTTACATTCACATCTGAGGTAACAGTTAAGTAGACAAGACGTATGAATAATATAAAGTAAACGTGATTGTATACGTGTGCATTTAAAAGTTTTGCTCCCTTTCGTGCATTAGTTTCAACAGCAGAGCTCGGATGTGATAACAGACTCAGGCCTTCATGCTAATACATGCTATATGACGACACAAACACACGTTAAAATACCAATTAAACAAAATAGTTATACATTTACACACCAGCAGTGTTTATTATTCGTTCTGTATTGTTTTTTTACATTTGCATTGTGTACAGTTGTCTTTTATTCAACATTTTAACGTTAGTTGTATTGCTTCTAGCCGTAACGTAAACTGTAACGTAGCTCGGGCCTTTAATCTCGTTCTCGATATAACACAAAATATAAGAGTCGTTTCGTTGAACAATGTATGCAGATGATGTTATTATAGGGAGTTATGGATGTCATTTATAGGGGCTGGTCTAGATCACTGTTATAATGTTAGGTGTACTCGGATTAGATGTCAGATTTACTCAAAACTGATATCTGAAAAACTAGATATAAACGTTATTTTATGTATTAATCTTACATTTTATCTTATAACAATGATGTATTTTTACATATAAATATATTAAAGACACTAATCAGACGTTAAATGTTGAATCTGTGTCTTTAAATTCAATGTTAATCTTGGATTTCACCAACATAACATTGTGCAAACTGGACCATATTGCTGTTATAATGTAATGCACTTTTGCATTAGAAAGCTGCACTTTTGCCAAACATCCTAGTTCGGATACAAAGAATTATTACGGTTTTCTGCAAATTGAAGAATGTATTGAGAACATGACCATTGGGTTGGGGACAGTTAGAAGCTTGTGGAGTTTATATAGGACTCATGTCATAGTACATTCATTACAATTCATTTCCGTGAGATGCGCTTAAAGCGCTACTTCACCCTTGAATCAAAAGTTCACTGTGTTTTACTCACCCTTCAAGTTGAAGAATAATGGAGTCGAAGTTATAATTAGAGATGCACCGATTGCAATTTTCTTTGCCGATTCCGGTTTCCGATTTTATTACAAGTGAAACCTGCCGAATCCAATTTTCTATCCACAAACCATAATTGACAGTATACTATATATAAAAGCATATTACTTTTCTTCAATTCACATTTTTTTATTTTCATTACATAAATGAGTGAACATTACAATTTCCCCAAATTTCCCTAAATGTAGTTCTCCAAGCTGCATTAAATTACAGAATCTTCTCTTGCCCAAACAACTCTTAAATTGAAGAACTCAGTGACTGGGAAGAAGTACAAATAATAAAATATAACTAAACATGTCACTTAATTTACCTTTCTCATTTTTATACTCATCTCACAAATGTCTAAGATAACAATGAAATACTTCAACTTTATTATAGTCTATTTATGTTTAGGAAACTAACATTGCTTTATTTCTTTTTTTCTGAAATGTAAAATAAATTGTCTTTATCTTGGGTGTGTAGTATTAAAAGAAGTGGGTTGATTTTAGCTGCAACTTCAATAAAAAGTTACAATTCTTATGAGTGAACTCTACTCTAAAGATGTATATGTATTTGCAGTTTTTTGTGTTAGTAGAGAACTCAATCAGATATATATCACATATATTGGTTGAATTATTCATATTTTTATATTTTTAAAAACAAGTAGAAGTCGCGTTGAATGTCATTTTATCTAGGTGAAATTACCACAGTTTAAACTTAAGACAAGCAATCGGGTTGAATGGAATTTACGTTTGTTTTACACAGAGTGAATGACTTCAACATGAGTTTAGGTTGTGTCAGAATTTAGCAACACTATTAGCAAGCATACATACCCCATGTAAACAGAGCAACGACGGATGAACCACAGTGCACCTTTTTGTCTGTACAGTACATGATGCGCGTGCAGTCAGCGGATAGGAGAGATGCGCATCAGTCAACACAGACTGTCGGTGGACCCACATACGAGTATAAACAAGCCGCGAAAGACAGGCTGTGCGCTCGCACGTTTGGCCGGTCACCGGTCCAGCTGGTCATACGAAAAAACGGCAGATTCCGATCTCTGGTCGGTCAATCGGTGCACCTCTAGTTATAATACCACTCATCATTTTGCTTCAAAGCGGTAGAATGGGAGCGAATGTGTGTTTACTTTTTGAAGCTCCAAAAAGTGCACCCATCGATCAAAGAACTGCTTGACACGGCTTAATAGTCTTAACACAGGTCTTCTGAAGCGAATCAATGCGTTTCATTATCATTATTATGGGAAATATCCACATTGACAGAGCTTATAACGTTGATGTCTAGCTTCCGTCATCTCTTGAATGCTCGTGAACAAGAGGCTTGTTTTGATGATGGAGGCGTGTCGTAAGTTCAGGTGATAGATCCATCTTTCGTTTTCAGCCATCAGGAAAGCGTCTACTCTAGTGGGAGCTTTCGTCACGGTCACACACATTACGATAGTGCTTTTACACCTTCTATGTCCATGCACTTGTTGTTGGACACTCCATAAACCAAAGTTGGTCCTTAAATATCCCTAGTTATGTACTCTTTAAAAATAAAATATATTGTGTTCAGTTGAAAAAAAGGTTTGGGCAAGGTTATCATACCGCCCCATGCCTAACTGCAATATTTGTATCATTAATACATCCTTTACGGTGACGGTGGACAGAGCAAGTGACAGATCACTCATTAACCGCCTTTGACGTGTTGATCAGATTGACGTATAACAGTTTACAATAAATTATCTTTTTCGATTGGGAGAAATGCTTTTTGCCTTCTAATTACAGAAATTGTGATTTGTCATGACATGGGCACTGTATTGGATGTTTTCTGATGTGTTCTTTGTTTGCTAGCCCTGGATAGATGTGAGGACAGGAGAGATGGAGGATATAAGCTGACGTGGAGATGTTCTCTCTCTGATGATAGTGAAGACGACAGCAGAAATGAGTAAGATCATTTCAGCACCGAGCAGAACAAACATCTCTGCATGAACGCTTTCTGCACGCTAACAGATAACATGCTTCCTAGCATAATCTGTTTTTTGATGATGCACTTTTATAGACTTTATCATGTTTTTAGACTTCAGTGTCTCTTTTACATCATTACAGATGTGATGATGTCAAAAGTGTCAAGAAGAAAGTTAAAAGCATAATAAAATAGCAGCTAAAGGTTGATGGACATTGAGCGAGTTATCAGACAACGATTCACTGTGAGAGGTGTGTTAAATTTTAAAAGATTGTGTAACCTTTATATTTGCTCTATGTGTCGTCTAGGTCTTATTTTAGCATGACCATTATAACAGGAAAACTGGTTTTTCAGTAGAGACAACATTTTCAGCCAACAGATTGACAGATTTTTACATAAATCAGGGCAAAAGTTCAGATCGATATTTAGGAAGCCAACTTTCAGCATTTTTTGTGTTAAATAATAAAATGTTGTGTCAATAATATCATCAGTCTTAGTATTTAAAATAATTGCGCTACTATAAAAGAAAATTTGAATACTTTATCTTGAAATCTATAATTAAGGGATTATTGCAAATACCACATTTTCATAATATGATTGCTATGACTACTTTAATGCTCAACTCATAGTTAGGTTTTGAAACTGTAGCCTGAATTTCACAGACTGGATTTCATATTTTCTAATATGTACACCACGATTACAATGTTTATTTGTATTAGCTAACATCACAAGTTATGACCAAACAATTCTAATTTATTATCATGATATGCACAATATTTAGAATTTGTGTCCCGTGTAATGCAGCAGGACAATTATAATCTTATAATTATTCAAATCTCATTTGTTCTTCTGCTTTGATTCAATTTATATATTGTCAGGAGGATTATTGTGTCGAATGGATTACTTTGATACATTTCTCGAATTCTTACAGAATTCTTAATAGCTTGATAATAAATTTTAATAAATCTTAAATTGGAGACGCTTTTTTATCTTTTGTGTTTTATAGACCGTCTCATCGTATGCGAGCGCGCCTGACCCCCAGTTAACTTCCGGTTTGTGTTTGGCTAGTGTGTAATAATAACTATTTATATTTTATTTATGTTAATATTCATTTCTATTATTATTTTACTGTATAATAATTTTGTTAAATAAACGATTTGTTGAATTTTGTTGTATGTTTATTTTATTAAATAAAAAATTTGTTGAGTGAGTCCTGTAGTTCAGTCTCATTTAAAGAAACCGTCTGGTATGTTGACATCTAGCGGTTGAGCTTGCTATCAAAGTCTAAATTCAAAATATTGTAGAGACAAGTTTTGTTAGGTAACGGTTCTTCTCAGTTTCTTTTGATTGTTATCAGAAATGATCTACAGACACTCCATTTTTTTGTAAATGTCTACCGGAAGTTAAGTCGGGGCCACAAAAGTGCCCATGCGCAGTAACATTTGTTTATATTGTTAAAATGAAACCGTCTATATGTAAACAGATTTTACGTTGAATCCAATGGCCAGGTGAGTCAAGTTCAGGTTTTAATATAACCTATAACTTTTATACAAATCACTTCATCTATGTTAGCCAGCTAGATGTTACCTTTGTGACAATTCAGTGTCTTCTTTGAACCAAGTGTGAACACATCTCAATCTCTCTCTCGTGTTGTTCTCTAGCGCCGCCCTTGTGACCATGGAGCCAGCAGGTGGCCAGCAGGATCTTTCCCCGGAGGGAATGAAGGTATCTTTCAGCCTCACTGTTAAAGGAGAAGTTCCCTATAAAATAAAAATTCCATGATAATTTACTCACCCACATGTTGTGTTACGTCACGTGTGACCATTCCAACGTGATTACAGAGTACATGAAGTCATGGGCGTGCTAAATGGAGGCACTCCGAGGGAGAGCAAGCAATGTATTTCTTTAAATCATACTGTATATAATTATAATGTTTTCGTTTTCTTGGAAAATTACTTATTGTAGCAAGACAAGACCCTTATTCATCGGGCTGGTGTTGTTTAGAGTCTTTGAAGCTGCAATGATACTGAAATTTGGACCGTAACCAAAAGCCCCCCCTGAAGTCCATTATATGGATAAGAACCATGGAAACCTTTCCTCAAAAGCCGCAATTTGTTTTCGACAGAAGAAATAAACACAAGGACGGGCTTGTATGTGACATGGGAAGTGAATTATCATGAAATTTCAATTTTATAGTGATTTAATGGCATTTCCGTTGTAATTTTTGGTTATATATTTGCAAAACTAAGTGACAACCATAAGCCCGTCTACTAATAATACTGATTAATGCGATTTAATAAAAATCACTGAAGTAACCAGAGCACCATGATTTCTCTCTTTCAGTCTCCATCTGTTAAAGGCTTCAGTCCCAATCAGTCTATGATGACTCATGAACGACATCCAAATCATTTACGGCCACTCAACAGAACCGGCAAGCTCAGGTGTTTAAAGAAATCAACCGCTTACTTCGTGACTTCCTGTTTATTGCAACATTTTTAAAAGAACAGGGTTGTAAATCTTGCTTTGTTGTTTGTGGTCTCGCAGTGAAGCGGCACACAGCTTTCTGATCATGAGTCCAGCGCCGTCACAAGGAGTTGTGGTTCAGGGGCGGATCTTTCAACACGCACAAATTTCTCCTCCAGTCAGAAAGCTGGAACAAAGGTATTTCACAAAACCCACCGACAAGCCAATAAAATGAGTGATAGTTGCCATTACCCTGACTAAACACATACGACCAAGATATAATTTTAAACTGTCATTCTCTTCTCTCTTTTAAAGAAACCATGACCTGAAGGAAAGGTGAGAGAATTTCTTGACCGAAACTTATAACAGCATCTGTTCTCGAATGCTTTGCGTGACTGGCTTCGTACGTTATCAACATTACAGTATATATTAGATAATATTCTAATGCCTGTCATTGTCCTGTAGATCTGATATGATCCAAGAGCTGGATAGCATTGTTCTGACCTGTCCTGACACATCAGGTAATCAGAAGGAACATATCCGCTCTAAGCGGGACCTGCTTAGTTATTGCCACTATATTTAAAACACCAAATGCTTTCATGGAATTCATGCATGAGATCACATTTTCATGTCTCTTGTTCTTCTTTGTGTCACCAGATTCAGGAGACAACACTCTTAAGAGGCGTGTCCAGCAGAAACGACGGCTATTGATCGATAGTCCCGTTCCTGCAGTCAAACCAGTCGATGTGAGGCCTTCTATATTTACCACATTCTTTTTCACTCGATTGATGTTTTTACAAAAATGTCTTAAATCAAGCTTGAGCGCTATCTGTGCCTCCTCTCACCCAGCCGCCCCTTCGACCAGATGAATACGTCAGCGTGTGCGGTAAATGTGGCCAGGGCAGTGAGGATCACGTCAAATGTGATCACTGTGGATATCGGCTGCCTGCTGAGACTCCGCCCGTTCCTGACGGCACATCCACTCCAGCCCCTCGCCCTCCCATTCGCTCTCAGTCCTTGTCTGCTCCTCACAGTCTTCTCATCAGCAAGAATTTCTATGGCTCTGCCTCTGGGGGCCGCTCTCAAGGCCTAAACATTGTAGTGAATCCAACGGTGCGAATCACTCACGGAAACGTGCTCGTCTCGTACAACGAAAGGCCTGTACCAGGTTCTGGGAGCTTGGCATCGAATGGGCACAAACAAGTTGTGGGCAAGAAACAGCAGGTTACCAAGCCGTGTGAATTAAACGACCCTAGTAAGTACACTAGACTATCAATGAATACAAATACAATACATTGGCCGATACGCCTTTAATGTTTCTGGTGAATTGCAGTTGTTCTGTCGAGCGATGATGAAGAGGAAAGCGATAATGCCAGCAGCACGGGGACCGTCAACCGCCTGGACAGCGTCTCGCCGCGGCCTGCCGACTCGGCTCACTCATCTCCAGCACCCTCTGGTGGTCGGGTGGAGGCCGCGATTAAAGGTGCCAGTGAACAGGAGGACAGTATCTGTGACATTTTCACAGAGAAGAATCACAGAACTCTGCAGCCCAGGAGGAATCGCATTAGGGATCCAGTAAGCTAGCAGCATGTTAACACCATATTAAACGTTATGTCAATAATGAAAGCATCATGTTAAATTATACTAGCTTAATGTTAACATCATGCTAATTCATGCCAGCTTCTTGATACATGTATTTCATGTTAAATCAGGTTAGCATAACAACATGTTAAAACATGCCAACATTATGTTTAACAATAGTAGCATCATGTTAAATCATACAAACAAAATGGTAAATCATGTTAGCATAATGTTAACATCATATAAACTATGCCAGCTTCATGCTAAATTATCCTTGATGCATGTTAAAACATGTTAGCATCATAGTACACCATGCTTGCATCATGTTTAAACATGTTAGCTTCACGTTATACATGTTAAGATCTTTATGGTAAATCTGTATTTCAAACTAAAAACTTTTCAGACTAGGCTTTATCAAGGCAACAATGGGTCATTGCTGTTTCATAAGTTAAAGTCTTCAAATATATATACATGTATATGAACTGAGTTTGAAAGGTTTTCTGTACTGTTGTTTTACATTTCAGTGTCATGTGTTTTCCCTCACTGTAGCACAGGTTAGTGTGTGATGAGCCATCTCCCTTGAAGAAGAGGAAAGTGGGTCAGCAGCAGCAGCAGAAGTGGGACAGTATTATTCTGGAGTGCAGAAGTGTGAGGATCGGCACGCTGCGCCGGATGGTCACCAAACCCGTTGTTGTAAGAATGCAGCAACCGAGACACTTTACAGTATCGCTATGTGATGATATTCTCCATTTCTGATCGTTTTGTTTTCTTCTGTTGTAGTTTTCAGTAGATTACATCGAGTTTGAGACCGAAGGTAACGTTCTGCTATTTACAATTAGATTTGGTCATCAAAATTTGATAAGAAAGGTCACGATTTAAAGCGAGCGTTGTTGCGTTCACAGGTCGTGAGGTGGATGTGATGGAGAGCGTTCGTCTGAGGTCATCAGAGCTGATCAGCTGCGAGTGGTGTAACGTGAAGAAGCTGCCGGTTCTCTTCCTCCAGACCAAGGATGAGGAGTGTCGGCGCTTACGAGATCAGCTGGAGATGTGTCAGGACAGAGAAGGGGAATGGTACGACTGCGAAGGCAACAGTGAGTACCGCGTGACATACAGAATTCAAATGAGAAGGATCGATTGTGTTTCACAGATGACAGTGATGGCAGTGATTTTTTTTCTGCTTTTGTCATTTTAATGACTTCTGCTTTCTGCTGTGCTTCAGGCGATGAGAAGTTCATAGTGTTGATTTTTGAGAATGGGCCTCAGTTACAAGAGCAAATCATTCTGGAGGACATTCTGGGTGAGATCGGCCAAAGAAACAAACTGGAAGATTTTCCTTTAAAGATCAACTTCGATGAGGCCAACAATCGACTGGTCGAGTACAATAAAGCCTCCAAAGAGAAAGAAAAGGTTGACGTAACCTACAAGAATTGTTTCTTTGACACACCGAGACAGCCATTTACTTTCAGAATATTGTTATTTACTTATTATATTAAGCAGAATGTAGTCATCTTTGTATTGAAAGTGTTAATATTTGTCTGTCTCAGGCAAAAGAAGACAACGTTAAACCTGTAGAGTCAGCAAGATCATCATCTATAACATTATCAGCCTCAGCATCCCTCTCGGTAGTGACGGTTACTGTGGCAACCACGACAGCCCCTGTCTCGTCAGCGGCAGCAAGCGTCCGAACACGCATGTCTGCACGTCTCCAAGCTTTCTGTGAAGAGGATGATGATGACGACATGTCAGAAATTCATCCAACTTTCACTGGCCCAGTCGTAAAGTAAGACCTTAATCAACACTATACATACACGCATTCACGTGGGATCGTTCACAGGTGAATTGAAGTTGTTTTTTCTGTAGGTTGATGGTTTACCCCCCGCCTCCTGCCAAAGGAGGAATCTCAGTAACCAACGAGGACCTCCACTGTCTGAACGACGGAGAATTTCTCAACGACGTCATCATTGACTTCTATTTAAAGTCAGTCTCTTACTTTTCTGTCGGTATTGAGTGTATTATATCAGAATTTGACCATGACATGATTTTGAAGTTAACACCCTTAAGGTAGTTATTATGCTTTCACTTCACCATCACAGACTTAAGTGTGAATACTTGAATACTTAATCACGTGTGTCGCTAGATATGTGTTTCTGGAGAAGCTGAAGAAGGAGGATGCCGCCCGCAGTCACGTCTTCAGCTCTTTCTTCTATAAGAGACTCAATCAGAGAGAGAGAAGAAACGCTCCCGACACGTCCAACCTACCGTGAGCTCACAACAGAAACCCCCACATTCACTCTCATGATTCTGTGAGGTGTTCACGGCTGAAATCGACATTCATTCATGTGTTTCAGGATACAGAAGAGGAAACACAACAGAGTGAAGACGTGGACACGTCACGTGGATCTTTTCCAGAAGGACTTCATCTTTGTGCCCATCAATGAGTCGTGAGTGTTTCACTGTATAGAGGACACGCGTTATATTTGATACTTTTCATTTTTAAAACTCAGACAGACTCCTGAGGTCTGTTTCTCTCTGTCTAGAGCACACTGGTACCTCGCCGTCGTCTGTTTTCCTGGTCTTGACGGGGTTCATAATGAGCCGAACCTGCTGTATAAGCCACCAACCGCAGCCCAGAGCTCGGCCGTCTCCTCCGTC
The DNA here is from genome assembly GCA_029783895.1 of Triplophysa bombifrons. Lineage (NCBI taxonomy): Eukaryota > Metazoa > Chordata > Actinopteri > Cypriniformes > Nemacheilidae > Triplophysa > Triplophysa bombifrons. The sequence continues at coordinate 20,854,706 of CM056454.1, read as the reverse complement.
CTGCCCGCAGAAGAGGAGGAGCCAGAGATCGGCCACCACGCAGCCGCAGTGACAGGCCAGCCTGATGCGTCCGATGAGGCCGGCCAGCAGTACACAGGTGAGCACAGGTGACATGAGAGCGTGACGAGCGCAGTTCAAGCTTCACGTGTCCAGGATTAATTCCATTGTTCTTTATTTCAGATGGTTTACACAGAATAATGTCATGTTACACAGAAGACTCGTGTCGCTTCTCTGACGACCAAAGCTCATGTCCGGTAATTCACTTCGGTTTCATTTTTGTGACGTTCTAAAAATGTCCTTTAAAATGTATTAAAGGATGAAATATTTAGTAGTATAGAAGCTTGTCTGGTCAGACGTCTCTGTTCAGCATTTCATACCTTTGTGTTGCTATTTGTATGTTTTAGGATGATTGTAGTGAAGATGGCACTTTTCTTGATGACTGTGGGAACTCTGACAGATTGGAGTGGACATCTAAACCCACCATTTGCAGACAGTAAGAGCAAATATTAGTCTTCCATACATCATCAAACATCCACATGTGATCAGTGCTTACACGATGAATTTCAGAGACATTACACCTGCTCCTCAATTCATTGAAGTATTCATTAAAGGGCTGTCAAACGATTGAAAATAAAATACATCTTTTGTTCAGACACTTACATTTTTGCACTTTTACATGTCTAATACATGCATGGGCAACTTATAACGCACGAAAGACAAAGAAAAACACGTATTTCCGGAAAATCACCCCTTTATAAGAACGCACCAGACGAGACCGTTGCGACACAACAAAAGATTTTAGAAATGCATTATAATTTAACATTTTGTCCACACTGGATGCGGCGCTACGCGACAAACCCCTTAAGAACAAGCCGGTTGTTATGTCGCTCCTAGTGTAGACACTGGGTTAGAGCGGCTGCTCTTAAAGGGGCTGCAGTGACTACTGTCAATATTACTAATCAAAGAACAAAAGAAAAGAAGAAATCAATGGGATTATGATCTTAAAGTGTAATTGCAGTTAATTGCACGAAAAGGGTGCGTCTGTAATGTAATTTATTGACAGCCCTTATTTATTTATATTTACCAATAATTTCAATTATATATAAATGTTTATAAATGCAAAAATATCTTAAAATATTTCTTGTCTCGAGATGCACACCAGTAATGTATTCTTTGAAGGCATTTTTATTAAAGCGACTTTACTATCGTAACTTAACTAAATTTAACTAAGGCATAGTCCTGGTTTAAAATAAGCTGTGAAACCGGGCCTTAGTGTTTGAGATCAGCCGTTAAAGGAAATGTCAATTGTAATATTTGCAAATTGAGTTGTTTTTGGTCTTTCTTATACAACTTCGAAATGGCAAGTCCTGCTAATTTCCTTTAGTTGTGATCATATTCTCAATTTAACATGACACTTAGTGCCTTATTACTCAGTTACATTCTCTTCAAATTGTTTTACTTTAATGAAATGTTGGAATATAGTATATTTTTTAAATAAAAGATCAAACGGAGAATCAATGCAGATCTCATATTCACCAAAGGTGCCAATAATGGTGAGCAGGACTGTATATTAACCCAGGGATTCATTTCTTTTCAAGTCTTTATTGTTGGATTTTGTTATAACTGTTGTGTCACGTATATAATCTACCCATTGTTATGTTATTTATCCTCAGGCCTTGCATTTTAATCATGGATTCCCTGCGTGGGCCGACCAGGTCAACTGTCGTGAAAACATTACGAGAGTAAGTTGCTACTTCAGTACAACATTAATGTCTGTTTTGCATAAGACGGCTTTAACCAGAGTCAGTCTTTTAGAATGAAAGTGTCTTTTTTTTATCCCAGCCACTTAGACAACAATACGTAAACCAATGGAAGGTTAAATTATGTGTGGCTATTTGATGTTTTGGTTTGTTTCGTGTTTGTACAGGTATCTGGAGGTGGAGTGGGAGGTCAGAAAAGGCTCGCAGAGGAGTTTTGGGAAAGATGTGATGAAGGGTTCGAGTCCTCGTGTACCCCAGCAGGATAACTTTAGTGACTGTGGAGTTTATGTGCTGCAATATGTAGAGAGCTTCTTCGAGGTGAGATCTGAAAAATTCCACTGATACCTCTTTTATTATAACAATTTAACACGGAGCACAAAATGAAACTGATTTAATAGAAAAATAAAAATATTACACATGGAAAAGTTTAATGTGAATAATGTCATACTATTTCTAATGAAAGCTCAGCTGGCGCTCTGCAGGGTTTTTTTTCACATGCCACAACCGGCGTAAAAACGCCTCGGTGGAGACTAATGGAACAGCAGTTTTACAAAGTAACTTTCACTGTCATCCACAACAGTTTAAATAAAAGGTACAGTTAGGTCCATAAATATTTGGACAGAAGCACATTATTTGTTGTTTTAGCTGTGTTATCAAAGTGTATTCCAGTTACAGTATTATAATGGATATTGTCTTATAGACTCATCTGTATTCACATTCAGATAAGCTGAAGGCTTTAGGAAGTACAGCTCTTTAATATGAAGTTCCCCACCTTTTCAAGTGAAGATGTGTAACTGTATTTCCTATATGTCGATAAAAAAACCACTTTGTGCATCAAATCCACTCCTTTCCTGGTATAAAAAATAACCACAACAAATTTGCTGAATTTAACATTTATTAAGACACAAAATAAAATTGATTAAGTAAAACCCTAAACTGCCTTGTTAAAAGTATATCCACCAAGGTTATAGTTATTTTATTCAAATTAAAACTCGGAAGAGGTTTCTGTTTATTGAAATGAAATAAAATAAAATAAAATATCGGCCTAAAAGTTACTGGAGAAACTTCAACTTAACGGAAAATTGAAATAAATTTTAGTGCCTTAAACGTATTTCAGTTAAAGTAGCAAACAAAAGTAACAGTATAAATAATACAATAAAAATAAATTAAACTCGTATCACAACATAAAAAATGAAATGACAAAAATGTAAAACAAAATGACTAAAAATGAAACAAAAATGAACATACTCTTTTAAAAAAGCTCTGATCGTGTTCTACAATATGTTGATGCTACAGATGCTACAAAAACTTGATATTTAGTTATTGTTGTATAAAATATTGATGTTTTTGTTTCCTTAGAATCCAATTCCAAGCTTTCATCTGCCGATGAACTTAATGGACTGGTTTCCCCAGCAACGGATGAAAACCAAGCGTGAGGAGATCAAGGATGTCATTCTGAATATTCAGAAACAGCAGCAGGTGAACGCTGAGAGCGCTGAACCCACTGACGGCGGTCAGAGTCCGAGCGAGGACAATTTAGAGTCACCTGATCTTATCCCATCCGTCAGCTCTTAAACTTTGTATACGCTGCTACGCATCCCCATCACGTGACTCAAACAAACACCAGGAGCCAATCAGGGCCTTGTGTGATTACACGCTGCTGGACAACTCTTATGATTCATAACAAAACTGTTTCGTTGACATGAATATCAAAAAGTTTTTTTTGTATTAAAACAAATCGTGTACATAAGCTAGGCTTTTTTCTTTATTTTGCCACTTTACTTGCTGCCTTTTGAGTATTAGAGTTTGTCGATTGGTCACGTCTTCTGCAAAATATGTGAAATAAAAGTTCATGTGTTCATTTTTGGTAATGTTGTGTACTATGATGTGCCTGAAGGGATAAACAGAACTGTTCAGTGTTGGAAATTAAGGCTGTTTTCAAGTCAGGCAGTATGTGAGCAAACATTTTGTTATAGCACAGCAACATGAAAATCATTTTTTTAGGTTCTACACTTTGTTCAAGACTTTTCTGCGCCGGTACAGTCTAATACAGTGACTTGAAGCATCAACAATGAGCCTTTACGTTTTTTATATACAGTACATGTTAACATTATTATGTTATTTTGACTGTTCAATGGCACCGTATAAAAGCTTTTCTTAAATACATCATCACTGAAGTCCAAAAAGATTTTGTTTTATGACGCTATTGGACTTTCATTTAGTAAAAGTGGCTACTTTGAAGTCAGCGCTGGCAAAAATCTGCTCTTGACAATGATTCATTTCACTAACAATGCCATGAATTCATTACTTTCAAATGATAAATAATAAAGACATGAAGAAACAAAGCAAAACAATATAATAAGATGACACTCGTACAGAGAAACAACACACCAGGTTTAACATGTTCACAGGGTTGCAATACAAATTCAGACATCACATTTATCTCTTTTTATGAAACTTTTGCGCTCACATCAGCATTAATTAATGCAGCACGTTCATATAATCGACTTTATGTTGTTTATTTCTTTTTTTTAATTTCTTATCATTTTTAAAGCATCTAGCTGTTTGATCAATGAAGACTACCCATGGTTTCTTTTCTGAGGATACTTCGAGCATAATAAATCACACCTTCCATGCACCCTATTTAGCAAAACACTAGAGTGCGCTGTCGTCATTTTATTCCTCCTATTTTCATTATTTATTATTAGTATCTATAGTCATTATTCAACAAACAATTAATTCAAGATACACTATCAACCAGGCTTTTGTACACGCATAAGTGTCAGCTAATACTGAAGTTCCGTATGAGGACGCATGTGACTTCATTTTCTTTTTTTTACGAAATATTAAATAATTTGAACATAAAGAACATTCTCTTTTGTAACAAACCCATATAAACAAAGTCAAAATTAAACCATAAATACATACTGTACATATAACCATTAAAAACATGAGAAAAACTTAAAAAGGACAAAATTATTATATTCTTTTATTTACATTACATGAAAGGCCTCATTGTGTTTCCTCAAAAAAGATGCACATTTTTTTATTATTAATCATTTTAAGAGGACGCATTTGATATACGGTGAAGTCCGCCCCGTGACGTCACCAACGAAGGCGGACCCTTCCGTGCATTGAGCGCTTTGGTCTGTTTCTGCCATACGCCAAAAGCGACGCCATATTGGACCAGGCCAGACTGCCGTTGACACATGTTTTTTTCTGAATTGAAAGCACAAAAATGTTCACATTTCACTGCTTTAAACGCTTGAGCATTCACAATTCCGTGAGTCCATAAAACGTACTAACCATCTATGTTCAAATACGCAAGTGGAGACGTAACTTTTTTGTGTTCCACGTAGATCGTTTAATCGCTGCATTCCCGTTCACTTGTTGGTGTCAACAGTGCAGTCATGCCCGGTCCAATATGGCGGCGACGTTGACGCACGCTTCATCTGTAAATGCGCCCCTGTGTTTCTTTCCATGGACGCTCGTGACGTCACCACGGAGCGTGGTGGACTTCATCCCAGGAGTCGAAGGCTGATCAACATCCGGGACACCGGGACCGGGAGTCAGTTCATGTGAATGCCCACACATACAGTATATACACACTCACATAAGCGACGGACTGTACGGGCGGAGAGCGCGACGCAGGTGAGTTTCATCTGTACGTCACCTGTACGTGTTTTCACCTTTAAGCTCAGGTCATCCGAACGCGGACTCGTCGTTAGCTTCGCAAAGGAAAGCTGTGCAGATTGCGAATGAAAAGAAGAAAGTCGTTTCCCGCATCAGTGTGTTTCTTTTAACGTGTGCTTTTCATTCATTTGACCGTGTTTGTGTGCTTGTAAGAGTGACGCGTGTGGGCACGTATCGCTGTCATCGGCTGATGCGCGAGCTTGCATGTCAAGCTATTGAATCGCATCTTTCCTGGTCTGTTCCTATATGTTAGCTTAAAGTGAATCTCGTCATCGGGCCTTTACACGAGAAATGCATTTACCTTCATATATTTCGCGCTCGCTCAGACCTCATTTACCTTGCAAATATCGGTGTGCTTGTGTAATGCATTCAAATTACAACTCGAGGCGAACTTTTACTTCCAGACTTCTCTTTGGTGTTCTGCTCTGTGCTGGGAGGGATCAGGGATGATATTGACCACATTCACATGTCAAACTAATGCGAAAGAATGCTGTCAACTGTCATCAGATGTATGTTTGAGTTGGTTGCCATTATTTCATTCCGCTGTGTCACAAGAAGCTGTAAAAGTTCCCATAGAGCAAAGGGCGTCTGATTTACACACTCGTCCTCAAACGGGTTGACAGTCGCACCTGCCGGTGTCTCAGACATCATATGACCACAAGTGAAAGCAAGCAGATATATTATTCAGCTCTCTGTCTGTCCATTATGAGAGAAATATGAGAAGACCACAGCCAAACATTGTGTGTGTGTATCATAGAAACCACAATGACACACCTAACAGGTGGGGCTGCCCATGACTCAATTCTGAAGTTGAGCTGTGATGAGCGCATTTGGCCATATTGATGTTCAGGTTTTCAGACCATTCACATTTGAAATGTATATACTGTTTAAATGTATTGTGATGTCATAAAGATTATCTGCAGAGATCATCATAATATGCAAACTCCGTCTAAATTTGCCGTTCCTATTTCCGTGACAAATATTGTGGTTTCCGATCTCACAGGTGTAGTTAGAAAATAAACTCTTGTCAAGACAACCCATTCACGTTAATGTTTGAAGCCTTGTATTCTAGACGAAGATGTGGGAAGGGTTGGCACACTTCTACGACTGCCTTTCAATAAAAGGAAGCATTACCGAAGTGAAGTATAAAAATGCACTTAAATAAAGTTAACACCTCATTAAATGGGTTAAAATATGATGACACACTTCATAGAGTACGTGTTCAGGGTCAGAGTGAAAGCATCGAAACTGAACAGAGGGAAAGAATCTAATAGCTCGCTGCAGGATTTAGGTCTCGGCTTTAAACCTCAGGAGATGTTTTGTTCTTTTTTTAATTTATCAAAGTTTTTGTCTCCAGTTTTACTGTGGTTTTTGTAATGAGACCATCCTAAGCAGCACATGTAAACCATGCCTCATTTACATGGTTAAATGTACTGTAACTTGTTTCTGTGGTAACGGTTATATAAAATGAGCCTGACATGTTTATCTATTCCTATCAATACAATGATAAATTATACTGCGTTAGCTCTAATAAGCATTATTTAAAGGGATACTCCACCCAAAAATAAGAATTCTGTCATGAATTCCTCAACCTTAAGTTGTTCCAACCCTGTATACATTTCGTTGTTGTCTTGAACACAAAGATAAATATTTAGAACAATGTTAGCAACTGAGATTTCTGGGGCACCATTGACCACTATATTAGAAAAAAATACAATGGTTAAGTTGTTTTCCTGAATACTTAAAAATATCGAATTTTTGTGTTGAACAGAACAACAAAAATATTGTATTTTCTACTGAGGAATGATGCCTCAGAAATCTCAGCTGCTAACATTTTTTCCAAATATCTTTCTTTGTGTTCAACAGAACAAATAAATACATACTGATTTGGAACAACTTGAGATTGAGGAATTGATGACAGAATTTTCATTTTTGGGTGAACTATTCCTTTAATGTCTTTCTCCTGCCGTTATTTTCTTTGTGTTCAGGTTATCATCATGAACTAAAGCTATTGGAACATGTCTGTTGACATCTAATGAATTGTAGGCCTAAAACTTTGAAATGCTGCTTTGCAATAAACTGACTGAAGTTCGAGCAGAGACACTAAAATGAATAAATGGGAACAAACACTAAACTAAACTGAAAGACAAATGAATTAAACCTAGAGAGCACCGTAAAAACAAATAATAAAATGACAAAAGCACGTAACAAAATTGCTAAATAAAAGTTATTCTTGGTCACACACTGGGCTGAAAACAGAACAATACTTTAAAAAATATATATTTGATAGTATTCCAATTTATTTTAAGGGATTGCACCTGTTCTTCTATTACGTCTCTTTTAGTTGAACTTCAGGCTTATACCGGTTCAAACTTATTAAGCCACGATTCAACACAATAAACCACAAATACATAACTCTGCTTACCTATGAATGACAAAATATTTGACTTCTATGGTTTTTGACACCGTAACAAAAGTTGTGCACACCCTAATGAGAGTGGGCGGAGCTTATGATCTTCAGAACACCTGATAGAGCTGTCAGTAATGTGTGAGACAGTCTCCGCCGTATGCCGTCTGGATCACCTCTGAGAAAAGGTGAAGAACACTAATTTAACCCCTTCATACACTGTTGTCTACTTTTTCAAAAACAAGGCCTCTTAGACGTGCAGTTCTTAATGCCGTTGGCTGTATTTATTCAGCTCTGACAGCATTCAAATGTTTTCACCCCGGGTGGATGAATGTCATGGCAACTCTTCGTTGCTCGCTGCTGTCGCTCGGAGTGGTTTGAGATTTTCATGACGCAGCTTTCACACACTAACTTCACTGGAGCTTTATGGTTCAAACCGCACGCTGGACAATCATTAAAACTGCAGCTCATTCAGGAAACAGCGAGCAGTTCCGAGTTATACACCATAAGATATTCAATTATTTCAAATGACATCTTTAAGCATTCTTCACCTCCTTACAAAGTGCATCTACAAGCTGCCACAAATGTAGTAAAGTTTGCTGGTCATTCGTGCGTCACGTGTGTGTTATAATGTAGAATCGTCTGGCACTGATTAACTTTATACTGCACATCGCCGAGGGCTTTCACAGTAGTCGGAGAGTTTGACCTGTAAATGTGGTCAATATTTAAGCCAAGAAAAATCTCTTAGAACCCTCTTCTGCTCATTTCAATCTGATCTGAAGGCGAATGTGATGTTTCATGAATGCGTGTCATATAGTGAACTCCACCTGTTGTGTTGTTGTCATAATACAGCTGACTGCACCTGCACTAGATAAACCGGCCCTCTGACTCGCCACATCACTTTCACTGTCTCTGCGTCTCTTTCAACATTTCTCTTTACATAAACACTAATTCTATTTGTGGCTCTCCTGTGTCATGTGTTATGTAAATAAAGAGACAGTCAGCGAAGGATCATCATTTTCTCTTCTAATCCTGACTAAGTTTGGGTTTATTGGTCTGCATTCACATTCTCGAACTGGGGTGTGATAATATATTGCGATGTATCGTCGTCGTCCTTCTCCGAGCAGAGATAGGAGATACGCAGCACCAAATATTAATATTTTAATTAATTAATCAAACAAGACGCTATATTATTACATAATGGCTTCACTGGTGGCGCTTAACACGGCAATGTTAGAAACGTGAACAAACTAGTCTGAGAAAGAGTTTAGGATTGCGGGTAACATAAAATAAGCTCCATGCATATGTGTGAATGAACACTCACTGCACTGAAAAGTTTTTAATGTTTATTTGATTTAAGCTAAGATGTTATTGTTGTATTGACTGTTAAATTTAGAAATGTGCAGTATAAAATGTTTTTAAACGTGTCAGTTTACAAAGATAAGCTTTGACTTTAAGCATAAAATGTTTAATTTACTCAAAATTTCATTCATGTTGGTAATATGTTGGACTTGAATAAAGAGACAAATGTTGCACTTAACCTTTTCATGGGCATTTTCTTTTCATAGTTAGGCAGATATGGTGATGTATCGTTATAGAATGGCCAAACAATATTTTGGTTATTGTAGTATCGCTACATCATAATATTACTGGTATCGTGAATCGTATCGTGAGGTACCCTGTGATTCCCACCCCTAGTCTCGAAGAACGGGTTGGTGAATGCATCATTAATTTGAAGTTTTAATAATATTATGTGATTATATATTAATAGGGATGTAACGATTCACTGTGAGGCAGTTGAATATCGATTATAATATGTGATGATTCAAGCCGGTTGAGATGTTATTTGAACTGCAATACACGTTTTGAACAGCAGGGGCCGCTGTGTTTACTGCAAAACGTGGATTCGCAGAATATTTCAAAAATGTAATATATATATATATATATATATATATATATATATATATATACATGTAATATGTAAAGACAAAGTCTTAGTTAGTTTATATTAAATAGAATTTTGTGTTGTTCATTTTTTATTTGATTTGGAATTTGTTTTAAAATTGCAGTTAAGTTTTGTTATTTAACATGAAATATATATTTATTTTATATGAGTTGCGCTGAATTTAAATGAATGAACGAAAGGGCAGTTGTTCATTTCTAATTTGTCTCAACTCGTTTTCTAGAAATAAATCGTATCGTGAGTTCAGTATCGTGAATCGCATCGCAAGCTGAGTCAATATTCGTTGCATCCCTTTAGAATAATATAATGGTGGTACATGCCAAATACGTTATAGCAAGGCGTATTTTGAGTTCTGCTCTTTTGATGTTTATTCTTTTAATGTGATAATCGAGGAACATCGTTTAAAAAGCTTGCTAACTGTTAATGTCCAAACTTGTCTAACAAGGCCTTTCTGGAGTGCTGTCAAAACATTGCAGATCATTTCACATGTGAAATGTCTAACATATGTGAGCTCATGCGCATGTATGTTGAATGTGTAGTTTGACGGATTATACTGAACATTGTTCTGTGCCTGTAGTGTAATGCGCCATCATTAGGCCTCTGGGAAAATCTAGTGTCAAAAAAGAGAGACACAAAGAGAGAGAGCAGCACCAGCTCCTTTTATTCTTGATTCTCTCTCTCACTCTTTTTGATGAGAGAGTGAGAAACAGAGATGGGGGTCAGAAAAGAGAGGGCGAGTGAGAGGAAGTGTGAGAATAGAGAGAGAGAGAAAGGAGGGTAAAAGGAGCCCGTCCAGTATGAGTCGAGATGTGAACAGCAGAAAGTTTTGTGTTGAGTTCGAGTTATTCGACTGCAGGCCCACATCTCTCTCCCACCCGCACAGATCTGAGCTCACTGTCACGGCACACCAGATCATGAAAGGACTTTCTATTGACTGAACAAAAAAGCTTGTGATAAAAAGTCCAGCAAATGCTCAGTGAATACAAACATGAAGGTAATCTTCATTACTGCATCTGACATGATCCTTCTTCTCCTAATTCAATCATTACTCACATTATAACATTATTTGATGGTTTGATTGAGGAATCAGATGAAGATCAGACAGATGAGGCTGTGAATGGCTCTACAGACAAATGTAATGCTGTGAGTAGAGTCACCTCATGGATGGATGTTCATCATGAAGTCTTATTTCTGTAGTGTCACGTGATATCAAAAGAAGCTGTTTACTCCGCCCACTTACATATGTTGTAGTTAACACGTGTAAATCTTTGTGCTTGATATCCAAACTGTCTGATTCTTGCACACGTAGTTTAAATATAGTATAGTAGTCTGTCTCGGACAAGATCGTGTTCAGTCATGTTTAATGATGAATCAATGTTCAGACTCTCATTACTGTAGTACTTTTTTAAAGGATAGTTCACCGTAAAATAAAAATTTTGTCATCATTTACTCACCCTCAGATTGTTCCAAACCTGTGTAAAATACTTCGTTCTACTTAATACAAAAGAAGATATTTGGAAGAATGTGTATTTATTTTTCCCTAGTAAATGATGACAGAATTGTCCTTTTTGGGTAAAATATTCCACCATATATTTCATCTAAAACTACTTGAAAGGCTTTTTGTTCAGTTTTATGTGTGACTGCGTGAAATGTTTGTGCATGTAGTAGTGTGAAATGAGTTTATAACGGGAAATGATGATACAGCAACACTCAAGTGGAATGATGGGCTGTTTGCACAGATCAAGTAACGCTCAATAAACTTTACAATCGTGACAATAAGTTACTCGGTGAACTTTGTCTCATTCTTTGCGTCTCGTGTGCGACCCTCTTTACAGTATATTTGAAGGCTAATAATATAATCAAGCACAAACCTGTTGTCCTTTAAATTCTTGAACGGGTCGGGTTGCTTTGCCAAGCTCTTAGTCTGCGTGTTTAAAACATCTTTTACGGGCAGGTTTTGTTGTACCGCATCGCGCCTCTTATCTCAGTGATCTTCTCGTGTTAAGTTTCAAAGTAAGGTTGGTAAATGGCATACAACATCAGGTGCATACAGACGACCTCTTTAGATTATGCGGCACTATTTCCTCGATCAGCACATGGCTGTGCGCCAACTGCATCAGCGCTAACTCCTAACATGACAACTATAACTAAACTTGATTATAAGGATTGATATGTAGTTTGTCATAGGAACTCGAACAGGGCTTAAACATTTTCGTAAACTAAACAAATAATATTACTTTTGGAATTGATATTTCACTGCATGTGCTTGGCATGCCATTGATTTCCTTTCAGCGTGCCAATAGTGGCGCACGGCGTGCCTTAGGTTGCCGACCCCTGTCGTGACACGTCTCGATTCGTCTGAGTGCATCATACGTTGATATATAAAAAGGTCGATTTATGTTTAGAAACACATCTGCCAGTACCTTTCAACTGTCTAACAGGTTAATAGATTACTTTATATTTTAGTTAAAAACCTAATCTCCACTTTTTTCTTTTTCATTACCGACACAGTTTTCCACATTTAAAAAATGTTACATTTATAATTTTATATTAATATATACTAGGGCTGAAGCTAACGATTATTTTAGCATTCGAGTATTCTACAGATTTTTCCATCGATTAATCGGGTATTCGGATAATAAACACTTTTCCTTTATTAAAGAGCGTTACTTAATATACAGAAAATAAGACAGGTCTCTTAAAATGAACAACTAATTTTTTTAGAAAAAAAAACGTATTGCTGAAATTGCATACAATAGTATCTATGAAAAGTAAACCCATTTAATACATTGCATTGCTGTATTACATTGAAAATGCAATATAATACAAATGTATAAATAAGAAACTAAAAAAGGAAAAAATAATTTCAAAGGTGAACAACTAACTTCAGCTTATGCATGATGCCTTTAGTTTATCTTGATTAGTTTAGTTTCAATTAAATCGTAATATTTTTTCCACATAAAATACCTTTATACTTTGCCATGTTGTAGAATAAAGCATATTTTTTAATTGTCTGTTTCTTCATTCAAACAATAAAATATTTGTGAAATAAACTCTCAGAGCAACTCTGGAGATGAAGTTCATGAGTTCACTTCTTCATAAAGTGCAGACAAACTCATGAGCGACTCGAATGTATCACGTTAAACTGTAGTTTATTCACTCAGACATACAGAACAGACCGATGGCATGTGTAGCATTCACTAGTCCACAACTAGTTTTTTGTACTCGATGCAGCCGGACAAAGTTTTACTCGCAAAATGTACAAGAACTTTGTAAAATAAGAGTTCACCATTTCAATAAGCTATCACATATTTATCAGCAAGAGAAATAAGTGTGAACAGACTAAAGTGTGTGTGTCTATAGAGTTCAGCGGGCTGTGCGTTAGTAATAACGGTCCGTGGGGAAACACAGTGCTCCGTGTGTACTATAGCTGAATGGATTAAACAAAGCTTGTAGGCAACAAAAATTGCCTCAATGATTTTTTTGTATTCAATTTATTTGAGTAACTCGAGGAATCGTTTCAGCCCTAAAATATACTTCATTAATGTCTTATTATAAATGATGAATAAAAACTTGCTTTAGCATCATGGCTTCGCTTTTTTTTGCAAAACATACTATGGGATTGACAGCTTTATAGGGGTCATATGACGCGGCTAAAATGAATATTATGGTTTGTTTTAGATGCAATACACGATTTATGGCTAAAAAACGCTGTATTTTCCACATACTGTACATGTTTGTATCTCTTCTTTGCTCCGCCTCTCTGAAACACGCATATTTTTAACAAAGCTCATGGCTCTGAAAAGCGAGGTGTGCTATGATTGGCCAGTTAACCGGTGCGTAGTGATTGGTCGAATACTACAAGCGTGTGACAGAAATGAAACGCCTCTTGTGATTCTGGATAAAGTCATTTTCAGTTTTTATATTTGGATGTGAATGTGACGTTTCTGCACTACATTTACATTTAGTCATGTAGCAGACGCTTTTATTCAAAGTGACTTATACAGAGTCATACAGGAGCAACAATACAATAGGTGCTAATACCAAGTTACCGGTTTCAACAAAAGCCACAACAATACCTGTTGAGAGAAAGAGAGAGGGTAAGTTTTGCTCTAGTGTGAAGACGTGACGTGGCTTATAGATCTTGTCAGACAGGTCACACCTAACATATATAACTAAACCAAACCTTAAATCTGAAATGACAAGAATGTCAAATTGGCATCGCTCAGCTGAGAAGAAATCTTATGAGTTGTTATGATTTTTTTGTGTTGTATTATACAAGACTGCCCTTCATCTACTGAGACATTTAGTTTTGCATTATTTATTATTTAACAAATAATTGGAGAAATATAAAGATTTTTCTTATTTGTTTAATATGGTCATGTGTTGTATGTCATATTATTGCATATCAGGCATTTAAAAAATACTGTAAATCTGTGATTTATTTACTTATTTACCAAAGTTGAATTCATTGGAGTTTCGAGTAATTTTACTTTTATTGTCGTTTAAAAAGTTTTGTTATAATTGTACAAGCTGCTCAGTCAGTGTAAAACGTCCTTATAACGTTATTTTCTTTTTTAAAGTTATTATAGTCACTGGTTTTATTGGCAGTTGTTTTTCTTTCTTTCTTTTCATTGCCTACTCTTTCTTGTTCAATCTGTGTCATTCTTTTTAAATGATCATTGATTTGTTTTATTCCTCAGCAGTGAAATGGATGATGGGAAGCCGGTGTGGGCGCCCCACCCTACAGATGGGTTTCAGCTGGGCAGGATTACAGACATCAGTACCAACAGTCTGACCATTGAACCGCTCAACCAGAGAGGAAAGGTAAGAAATGTTTCATGTGGCAAAGCGACTAAGCAAGTTAGTTCGAAATAAACAGTTGTAGATTAATGACATAAACAATGAACAGTCGGTCTTTAGACTTCTCAAGGGCCACCGTCCTATAGAGTTCAGCTCAAATAAAAGTCTTCAAGAATACTTGAAGAGTGTGCTTTCAAAATGCGATAAATGCCATTAAAAAAAAACTGGTCAGTATTGAAAAGTCACTCAAATTTACACAAAATGCGATATCCAACATGTCATTCTTTCATGTTTTCTCCCTTTTTTTTTCAAACCGCAATAAACACCAGTCTCACTTCTCTGCAGAATGTGATATATATCAATAATGCGATATATCCGCTCAAACAATCACAGCACACCATTCCACGCACCGTAATGACGGCGCTCTGAATACAGTCAGCATCCTAGTTTCCCTGATCTACTTTGTGTTCAACAAACAAACAAAAAAAAAAGAATAATTTTGACACCATTGATGAACCTTTGCTGGTTTCTGCGGTGGGGAAGAAAGTAACCCATGGAAATCTAACCATTTACGTGAGGAGATAATAAGAAAATGAGGCACTATTTATAGCATTAAAGAGATGACCCCTTGAATTCATTTTAGGAGTGAATGTATTTTTAGTCCAGTGCCTGTATGTAAGATAAGTAATGTATTGAGTTCAGAGGCTGTCAAATGTGGATTAACTCACTTTGATGTATATTTTCAACAGTTTCAATATGAAAAAAAACTTTTATAATGATTCAATGGGTTTATTGCATTTAATAAAAAATGACTTGGATTTGTTGCGTTTGGGGGGGTGAATTAACAGTTTTTATAATAAATCTTTTAAAATCAAAATCTGAATTTGAAATTTTTATGTCACTAGAACCTAAAGATGCTATGTCTATGTGAAACTTTGAAACAGAAAATAGTGGT
Organism: Triplophysa bombifrons; assembly: GCA_029783895.1. Taxonomy (NCBI): domain Eukaryota; kingdom Metazoa; phylum Chordata; class Actinopteri; order Cypriniformes; family Nemacheilidae; genus Triplophysa; species Triplophysa bombifrons. The sequence continues at coordinate 20,839,125 of CM056454.1, read as the reverse complement.
TTTCATCTTGCCACTTTCTTTGTAAAGAAAACATATTTTTACTCAAATTAATCAAAATGGATTCATAGCGTTTTGGAACCAAACTCTTCACTTAAAAATATATACTGTATATGAGCAGATATGTTGAATTAGAGTTGAAATACAATTCTGTAGGAGGGGATTTCACCGAGCCTCACATAAAAATGTCCTTCAGTTCCTTGAGCACCAAAGTTGCAAGAACACATTAATATAGTTCTACTATAGTAACTGTAGTTTTTGTTGTTTCATTTGTGGTAAAACCCGAGTAACCACTGACTTACTATGGTAAAATGGTTACTACAGTTATCAATACACTATTCTCCGTTGATCTTTTTTCCATTACACTTCATTTCATTGCATTATATTTTATTTCTTTTATTGCCTCACACTCCTTACATGCATTTATTTATAAGCCTAGATTTCAAATGATATTTTTTGTTTCAATAGTTGTTAACCTCATATTTTAGTTTGATCGTATATTGTATTATTATTATTGTCACATTTCAAAGTACTTACAGTAGATAACTGTGTAGGTGACAAATAAGAATCTTGAATCTTTTAGTATATAGCTATGGAAAAACTAGGAGAGCGTTGCAAATGTTTATTTATTCTTCATTTCTTGATGTATTGCGGTCATTTCAGTCCAGCGTCTGTTGAATTTCAATCAAATCAAACCTGAGGAGTGATGGAAAGACATCCAACAGCAATGTGCCAAGACACATGAAACTGTGATAAAAATCCAGCGTTGAACTTTTTTTTTGACTTTTCCTAAATACATGTAGAAATATGACTGTTGTGTTGCTAAACAGTGAATCTGAACTTGTTTTCTTTGCAGCATCTGAGGTCTGCATCTTTTCTGTTATTTTCACCTGTTTATCCAGTTTTCATTTTCTGAAAATAAATGCAAATTGGGAGAAATATTGTGCGTAGTTCACAGAACGGAAATGATTATCACTCATGCAATCAGAAAAGCTGTGTGTGTATATGAAGAAGACTGTGACATGTGCTGTCAGATATCAGAGGATTTACTAACAGTCATATGGGCTTTTGTATATTATGTATTATCACTGAAATCTGTATTTCTTGATATCAAAGCAAACATGTCATTATCATACGACTTCATGTTGAACTCACTCACTTCACTTTCTTCTTGAATAGATTTTCAGCGGTGTATATTCAGGATGAATTTAAATGTTGTGTTTTCAGATGTGGTGCAGAAACATCCTCTTCCTCATATGAAGTCTGACGCTCTGTGGGGTTTTACAAACAATACAGGAGATAGAACCATGTGTGTGTGCGTGTGTGTTTGACTGGACGGAGTGTTGTGAGGTATTACATCTAACCCGTGTGATGTGTGTGCGCTGTGATGTCGCCGGGCTGTGATGGCACAATGGGCTGTCTGTTCACACACGCTACCACTGTATGTATGTGTGTGTGTGTGTGTGTGTGTGTGTGTGTGTGTACACTACTGTCTCATATCAGGATTGAAAGATAAAAATGAAACGCATTAAGATTAAACTTGACTGATTTAGCGAAAACGTTTCTTTTATTAACAACCTGCTATTGAAGAATGCAGCGTACACAGTAACACGGAAACATTTTGCATGAGCTACATGATTTCAGACACCAAAACAAGCTGGGCAACACATCATTAAAGCTGCCTGGCAATGCCGTAACAACCAGCTAAAGCATCTTTAAGCCTTTGTAGCCACGCCCTAGCAACCAGTCAGAGAGCTGCATGTTCGATGTTTGGAAATCACTGACATATGAGAATAAAGCCATTAGCACGTGTTTCCTGTGCTGCATGTTTAACGTCCAGATGTTTGCTGTGATTTCCAGGCGTTTCAAGCTCCTGTCAGTCAAGTGTTCCCCGCTGAGGATGATGTCACCAAACACGTGGAGGATAACTGTGAGTATCAGAATGAAAAAAAGAAACCTCTCAGACACACGTCAGCTGTGGTGTGTCAGGTTTGATGATGTGTCGTCTGTGTCACAGGCTCATTGATGTATTTAAATGAAGCCACGCTTCTGAATAACGTCCGTGTGCGCTACAGTAAAGATAAGATATATGTAAGTATATTTGATTTACTCACGTTTGGTCTGAATGTCAATATTACATCACATTAAAATTCCCCTAAAACTCACCCACAACACCCTAGCAACCAGTGTTATTTTATTATTATTTGTATATATATATATATTTTTAGCTTTTATGTTAGTTTCAGTTTCATTGTTATGTGTTTTTGTAATTTTGTTATTTATTTGCTTTTTTATATTGCTATTTAAGTTGAATTTATTTTATTTCATTTGTTCAACTCAGTTTTAGTTTATTTATTTTCTGCCTTGAACTTCAGTTTATTATTATAATAATATTATTATATAATCATATTGTATTCATAATATTTTTATATACACAAAAATATAATATCAATAATATAAAATAATCAATTAAAAGTCATATACTTTGTACTAGCTGTTGATGAAAACTCTGCAGGCAACACCTTAGCAACCAATTAAACAACCCGGGCGACCATCCAGACTACCCTAATAACACCTTAGCAACAGCACAGAACACTATTGGACACTATTTATACCAGGGAACCTTTGTAGCTTTATAATATATGTATGATATGATGTTTATAAATACATGTATTGGTCACTTTTCTACAGCGTATGGTTATTTTGTGTTTCAGACATTTGTTGCTAACATCCTGATCGCTGTCAATCCATATTATGAGGTTCCTAAACTGTATTCTCCAGAGACTATTAAACAGTACCTGGGCCGGTCACTGGGCACTCTTCCTCCTCACGTCTATGCAATTGGTAAGCCTCAACTCAACAGGTGTATACAGGTTATTAACAATATTTATACACCCCGCCTGTACAAACCCACATGTAAATTTGTGTTCTTTTATACTGCCTGTACCGTTGAGCACATTTTCCTAAATGGAGATGCTTTATTTGCATTCACCCGTTCACAAATCTCTCTACACTGATCAAAGGATTCAGCATGACTACCGTATTGCTAACAAAAAATACACTCATTAGGTTTCCTTCCATTATTAACTTCCTTTTCTATAGGAGTTTAACACTTGTGTTTAACCTAGGGCTGTCAAACGATTAATCACGATTAATCGCATCCAGAATAAAAGTTTGGGTTAACATAATGTATGTCTGTCTACTGTGCATTTTTATTTTGTATTTATAAAAACACGCATTTATTTAATAAAAAATTACAATTTATAATATGAATAAACATTTACATATAATTAGAATTATTGGCAAATATAAATAAATACATGTAAACATTTTCTAAATATATACATGTTGTGTGCATATATGTGTTTATAATTACTAAATGAATATGCACAGTACACAGACATATATTATGTAAACAGACTTTTTTTCTGGATGCGATTAGTCGTGATTAATCGTTTGACAGCCCAGAAACGTCCATTACAATAAACCCGCATCTATATATTCATATTCATGAATGAATGTTTATCACACACACGTCATACATTACTGTACAGCAGACGTTTACATTTTGATATAATGTTATTGTGTATTTGTGTGTCCAGCGGATAAAGCCTATCGTGACATGAAAGTGTTGAAGATGAGTCAGTCCATCGTCGTGTCTGGAGAATCGGGAGCAGGAAAAACTGAAAATACAAAGTTTGTTCTCAGGTATACACATTTGTTGAGAAGTATTACAATTTTATATAGATGTATGTAGATATTCCATCATGGTAATATTATTTGATATCATTTTGGAATGATTAAGAATGAAATATATTTTATTATTAAACAGTGTTTATTCTTTTCTCTCTAGGTATTTAACATCATCTTATGGTACAGGTCAAGACATCGATGAGAGGATAGTTGAAGGTTTGTTTCAATGGCTGTACTGTTTTTAATATATCCTGTTATTATATATAATAGAAATGAAAAATTACATTTTGTAATGTTAACAGTGGTGAATGCATCAGAACACATTGCTGGTTAATACATCCGATACATCGGTTCATCCCTAATTATTAACATTCAGAAAGTTAAGAAATACGCATTTAATCTTCAGAACCAGTATCGGTAATGGTCATCCATCGATATCAGTGTAAAAATTTGGTATCAGTGCATCTCTATTAATTATTATTCAATTATTTAATGCTGTAAATGTATTTTTTTTATTAAGTCAGGTTAACTTTTGTGTTTGACTATTAGTTTTAACATATACTGTACAGTCTACTATTTACTACAATATAACCTCGATAATAAAAAAAAATATTACATTTTCTAATGTCATATTAGCAAACCCGCTGCTCGAGGCATTCGGGAACGCCAAAACCGTCCGAAATAACAACAGTAGTCGCTTTGGGAAGTTTGTGGAGATTCACTTCAATCAAAAGGTGTGTAGCACAAACAACCTCTTCAATACGAGAGCATTGATGTTAATGAATTAGTTACACGTTCAGTTGTGCCGGTTTGTTTCCAGAATGCAGTGGTCGGAGGATTCGTGTCTCATTACCTGTTGGAGAAGTCGCGTATCTGCACGCAGGGTCAGGAGGAGAGAAACTATCACATCTTCTACAGACTGTGTGCTGGGGCGACTGAAGAAATCCAACAGAAGTTTCATCTCAGCTCTCCAAACTCTTTCAGGGTGTGTGAATCTCACAGTCCACATCAACCGACAGATACAACACGCCTATATCTTTATTTTGACATGCGTATGCCTGAACTCGAGACATCTCTTAACATATGAAGTGCTTGATAAATAATAACTGCTTTTGATTGTCTGCTTAGTTCTGTCTATTTATACTTTTAAATATTTCATGCATATTGTCAAATGAATGTTATCGATTTTTTCATTCTAGTATCTAAATCGAGGATGTACACGGTATTTTTCTACGAAGGATTCAGACAAGCGGATTCCTCAAAACTGCAAGAGTCCAGAGGTAATAGATTTATTTCCAGTTCAGGCTTATAATACATATAAAATATGTTTCTCATTTCATACCTTCATACCTTATTACTGAAATCTGCTAGTAATGTAAATGTGCATAAACCAGTCCACAATTATCATCATTTAAATTAAAAGTAATTTCAGTATTTCAGACTACATTTAGTGCCACATAAAATATATAGTCGTAATATTCTGAGAATATAGTCGCGATACAAAGTCATGAGGTTATGATTGACTTTAAACTCACGATGCGTGTTGACTTAAGACAAAAATTTAGATTTGAATCTTACATAGCTAAAATGTTATTCTTGCTATTTTCACTTTATTCTCGTTATATTGTGACTATGTGATCTTATTTTTATTTACATGCCACACAAGGCAAACTGACATAAAAAACACATTATTTAATGTAATTATTTTATACTTACTCCGAGGCTCCCCATTGTATTCAACAATATTCAATACATATTGATTGTGGGTTTTTTTATTCAATTTCTACGCAATCACTATTAACTAGAAAAAAATGTTTTCACTGTGAAAATGGCCAAATAATAAGAAAAATCTTCTTTTTACTTTTTGTCTAAGTGCTTCAATGCTCATTTTGTCTCATTTCAAATGATGGGTTATCTTGAGGCCCCCTGTGGAGACCCCTTTAGGGTCAGGGGTTCGATTTGTGACAGGTTTTGGATTTGGCGAAGAGATGGGATTCTGCGTTCTGCATCACCTCCCGCAGGACTATTGGCGTGTTTCTCCAAAGTTGTGTTTGGTTATTGCTGCATGGTGTTAATGTAGATCTTTTGTTAATGTCTTTGTTTATTAAATTGTTATTGATTTGTGCATGTGTACTGTGTTCACACTAATCTTATCATTTGTCATTTCTAACATCATTGTCTGTGGTTGTGTGTCATTGATCGGTCACAGGAAGAGAAGGTGATTATGTGTGGTGTGTACAGTCGGGGCTGCTTTATTCATTTACCACATGACCTGCGTCCAATGTATGTCTACAGTAACTTAATATAGATCATTCTGAGACAAATTCTTAGTACAGATGGACAGCATGCAAGTTCATACTGCATGAAATGTCGTAGTGTTTTTGTTCCCTCGGTTAATAATGGATTAACAGATGGAAATACCAAATACATTTGACCCAGGTCTTGCAAAATAAAGAGTTATCTGTAATCTGGGGAGCTGCCGTTTCTTTGCTCTGTGGTGGTTTGTTTTAGTTTTAGGGTGATGGGATATTCTTCTCAATACTTCATTTTAACGGCTTCAGTACAGGAGTGTGCAACTCCAATCTAGGCATCCGGCGACCAATAAGAATGAGAGATGTGTCACGTCACATATGCTTTCAAAAATCCAGTGCGCTTTGCGTTTGACGAATTCACAACCACACTCTCAAAACCATTATAACACACTTAAATCTGTAAAACGCTCTGACAGCACTGTGCATATGATGGCCAAGTTCTCCAGTCAACCATTTTGTTGGTCCTGGCAAACATTCCTGACAGCCAATCAGATTTTAGGGTTAGGTTACGTGATGTTAGTACTGGGTAAAATGGCAAAACATTAAGCTTTTAATGGTCTTAACCACAAATCCATTGGTCTGGAAGTGAGAAAGAATTGACAGGATTGTTGTTGCAGGACTGCATACGTACATAAAACAACATTGTTGTACCAAATCTGTGTACATTTTTTTGTTCTGATGAACACAGAGAAAGATATTTTGAACACTTCTGAGGCACTTTTGACTACCATTGTATTTTTCCTACTATAGTAGTCAATGGGGGCAAGATCTGTCTGGTTATGAGCATTCTTCCAAATATCTTTCTCTGTGTTCATCAGAACAAAGACAGTTAGACACATTTAGAAGAGTAAATGATGACAGAATTGCACTAACTAAAGGCATGATCACAGAGGCACTTGACTATACATTGTACACAGTTATTTAGCAACTTGAAAAAAGTAATACAAATTATATTATTTATTATAAATTATTATGTATTTTTACGCAGAGGTCTGGAAACTTTGATTCTGATTGGGTTTGATATTCCCAGATAACAACCGCTCAAAACTACACATGATAACCCGGATGATGCGAATCATTTTGACCGACACAGTTTAATATTACACAAAAATCAAATATAAATGTATCGGTAACACTTAAAACTTTTGATTATAACGCATTATAAAGGGGTTGTTAAAGGGTATGATGCATTAATCATAATGTGTGTTGTAATACATTAAATGTTGTTGAAAATAATTATAACCAAATTTAAAATGCAAAGTGTAACAACGATTTGATAACTTTTGATAACTCATGAGACAGTACAATGCATTATAAGGCAAAATTAATCAATTAAATCTACTGTTATAATGCATAATACATATATTTTTTAAGTAAAGTCTTACCAATATATACTTCAATAAAATATAGGACATTATATTTACAAATGATTAAACCAGATTGCCTGTTCCTGGCATCAGTTTTATCTTTCCTTAAAACTGAAAGTAAACCGGTTTTCCTTGCGGAAGGTCATTAGAAATGAGCTAATCAAATTTTATAACTTACTCATGCATGTCATGCGCAGGAAATGTACAGACAGCTGGCTGTTATTGCAAGAATAATCTACAAGACCCTGAGCACACTGTCACTGGGCTAATGCTGTGTTGAGTAAATCAAATACAAAGTCAACGCAAAGAGGCAAACAGACGCAAACTCACAGCGCGTTTCAACTTGGGCGGAACCCGATTCACACAAGGAGCTCATTAACACTCTTTGACACGTTCGGATGCAAGAAGTCACTCCCCATCGCACGATGATTTTCGCATCACTCGCGCGAACATAGCGAACTATTCCCGCGAGTATTCACGTTTGGTGTGAACACAACATTATTCTGCGATAACATTCGGCTGCCTGTACATTATCCTTTATTTTTAAACTGCTGATTCTGAATGAAAAAAACATACTTTATTACAGTCACACATTTGACATTTCTGTGACGGAAATAGTCTTATTATAAAAATCACTGTTTTGCCAAACGTCACTTCATTAAATATGCTAATATTTTGGCACAAACATATTTAATTTAAGCATAATCGATCTGTTGACATAAACATGGTGTCATAGTTAATCCCAAGTAAAGGTCACACCACCATCAAACAGAAATGAAAACTGGTCGATTAAACATGATACTCACCTAACAACAAACAAACACAAACAATACACAACGGCAAACACAGGTGTATATGTACACATGATAATCAAGAGGAACAAAAAAAGTCTGTAATTCAGCTCACAGGGCCATGAATCCATGAATGGTATATCCACAGGGTCATTATTTTTGTTTGTTTTACATTTTGCCAGATCTCAAGTCAAGGTCAAAAATGAAATGTGGTTTAAATAAGTACAAGCAGTTTGTCCTTTTATGGTGTGAAAACGAAACTGTTGACAGCTATGCTTTATATTAGTGTTATATCGCCACCTGTTGGTTTGGCATGCTCTCGATTCATAGCGTGTTTTTGCGTTTTCGAGTGGATGTGAATTTATTTAGAGAAGAATGAAGAACTTTTTATAAAAATACCCGTGAACGTTTGGACTACACCTAAATGTGTAGAGAACTTCACAAAAAAGAACTTGACTCAAAACTCTTGCACTAAGAGACTTTACGAAGTCTTTATCTTTATTATCGCAAAGTACAGCACATTTACTCTGCGTTTCAATTTTTCTTTTAAAATCTCCGTATAGCAATCTCTAGCCCATGGCTCTGCCACACAAAGTAACAAGCCAAGCGGTCGGAATATAATAATTGTGTTTTTACAGTAAAATAAAAGGTGTCATATACAGAAGGTAAGGTCGTTGACACATTGCGGTGTAAAACACGAGTGCAACTTTACCATAAAAACACCAGAAACATCTTTAAGAGAGTGAGCTTTAAAGGCATTATTTTTAAGAGAATCCTTTTCTCAATGCTGGGGTTGGTGGTCGGGTGTCCGTGTACATTTGTTCATGTGATGTGTTTGTTCTCATGAAGACATGGATCCGTGTCTCACTTTACTGTGGTTCCTCAGCATCTGAAGGCCGGCTCATTGAAGGATCCTCTGCTGGACGATCACGCAGACTTCAACCGGATGTGTGAAGCCATGAAGAAGATCGGTCTGAACGACACGGAGAAACTGAATCTGTTCAGGGTGGTGGCTGGAGTTTTACATCTCGGGAACATTGATTTTGAGGAGGCCGGCAGCACTTCAGGTGAACGCGCGGAGGGTTTACAAGATTCTAGCTGGGACATCATCGTTCTAGAGAGCACCTGCCTGGACTTGAAAAGCAAATTGGACAACATGTGTATGGTGAAGTGCTAAACGAGTTGATATTCACACGTGTGTCGACAGGTGGCTGTAACCTAAAGAAGGCGTGCAGTCAGTCTCTGGAGTTCTGTGCTGAGCTCTTGGGTCTGGATGAAGAAGACCTGAGGGTCAGTCTGACCACCAGAGTCATGCAGACAGCAGGGGGCGCTAAAGGCACGGCCATCAAGTAAGAGTCACTCGAGTCATTCTCATGCAACAATCCAGTTCTTTGCATTTCAAGCAGTTAAGATTGGTGAGGATTTGTGGGTTTGATGACGTGTGAGCGAGCAGATGTTTGTGATGTTGTGCAGGGTTCCTCTGAAGGTGGAGCAGGCCAGCAGCGCTCGTGACGCTCTTGCTAAAGCCATCTACAGTCGACTCTTTGATCATGTGGTCACCAGAATCAACCAGTGCTTCCCATTCGACTCGTCGGCTAACTTCATCGGCGTACTGGACATCGCTGGATTCGGTATGATGTCCAACTCTTCTTTATCTCCGTGTGCAACAGGGCTTTAGTGAGAAGTTGTGTTTCATTTATGTGTTTTCGTTCCTGCAGAGTATTTTGAACACAACAGCTTTGAGCAGTTCTGCATTAACTACTGCAATGAGAAACTCCAGCAGTTCTTCAATGAGCGCATTCTAAAAGAGGTAAGACATGCAGACCCGTGTGCAGTGTTGGGTGGAACTAGTTACTATATATAATCATTAGTTACTGTAATTGAAGTACTTTTCCCTTGGAAAAAGTAAAGTAAGGGATTACTCTTATTTTTTTCTGTAATTTAATAACAGTTACTTCTGATGTAATCAAACAAAATACTGTGTGTAATATATGTGTGTGCAATAGTGGAATTGACATCAAAATTGAAAGATGGGCAATTCCATGCAAATGTCAACATTAAGATGAAAAAGGTCTCTATCAAAGTTTTTAAAGAATTTTTCTGCATAGAAAATATTTGTATTTTTAATGGACGGTTTTCCACAGTCAGGCAAATGCCGCTCTCAGAATTGTCACATGTATAACGCTCCATATTCTTCATAATTTGGCACGTGAACATTAAAATATAAAAACTGCTTTATGTTCAATGAAGTGACATCCCTTCCTCATTTGTTGGGTATTATTGCTTCTAGTTTGTGCATTTTACTTCACAGAAATTCTGTGTTGTGTGTTGTCTCTCATAAACGGCGTCACAACCGTAACACATGTTTACATGTAGACTCTATCGACGGGGTTAAGTCAAATATAAACAGATGTTTCAATATATTGGTAACAAGCGCGTTTTCTTAGAGTTTATGTCACATCCATAACACTGGAATTGCCTAGACATAAAACTGGGTTTCTTCAATAATATTCAGGAGTTGATGTCTGTGTTGTGTGTTTGGTTGACAGGAGCAGGAGTTGTATCACAGAGAAGGTCTGGGCGTGAATGAAGTGCATTACGTGGATAATCAGGACTGTATCGGTCTGTATCTCATATATACAGTACACATTTTGACATTCTGTAAATACAATATGAGTGATTCTCACGAAACCACTGAAACATAGTAAAGATTTTAATTATAAAACATATAATTCGGTAATACAAATGTACCTTGAACAAAGTATAGTTTTAACAAAGGAATTCATTTTGTTTGTATTTTATTGCTTTTTCTGCTGAAATTCTCATTACCGTAATGCATCCCGATATGAGTTCATTGTGTAAGGGATCATGTACAGGCAGCAAGTTGTTATCGCAGAAATAATCTCCGACAGGGTCACATGTATCGCACTGAGGTTGGTTATTTCGCAGTAACAGCCGGCTGGTTGTACATTATCCCGCTTATTACATATATGAATGCCGTTCTTCCGCGACGAATAGCCGTTTACTTTTGGTTTTATGGTAAGAAACAACGTTCAAATGACACGAACAGGCAATTTGGTTGAATCATTTGTAAATATAAGGTCATATATGTTTTTAAAAGACATTTCTGATTCATTTGTAGAATAAAAACCAGTCAAAATAATTTGCTGCATCCGGGTTACCGTGTGTTATTAGTTTTTTGCGGTTGTTATCTGGGAATAGAAAGACCTGCAAATGTTGCAACAGGCCAATCAGAATCAACCACTCCAAAAAGTGTCCATAACTGATGTTCTCATCCTCCATAACATTTTTAAAACGCTGTTTACAAACACACACAGACACACACACAGATATTCACATTATGTTTGATTTTATGTAAAGAAACACATCTTCCAGTACCCATTTAAACAGGTTATCAGAATACTTTATTTTGTTCTAGTTAAAGACTAAATATGCTCCTGTCACGCTGTGCACGTGACTTTTTCATTCTCTTTACCGAAACAGGTAGTTTTCCGCATTTAAAAAATGTCACATTTATAATTTTCTATTACAGTATACATTATTAATGTCTTATTATGTATGATTAATAAAAACTTGGCTAACACTTTCCTTGAAGCATGTATGTATAATGCATTATAAAAGTAGTTTTAGAGCATTGTAATGTCTTATAAATAATTGTTATAACAGTTAAAACATTATAACACTTGGCAATTCATTGTTACACTACACACTTTAAATTGGTTATACTTCTTTACAACTACATATGATACACTTTAATAACTCCTTTATACTGCATTATTCATACTTGAAAGTATTAACAAAACTTGCTATAGGACTCTCAGTTTTAAATGGTCACGGTAAAGAGGCCTCTAATGTATAAAATTGTGTTATCCTGTCGGTAAAAGTTTTTAAACAAATGCTTTACCTTTTTTTAAAGAATATAAAGGAAATTTGTTGATGCAACGTGTTTTTAAGAAAATCATGTTTGACATCTTGAGACCAAGATTTCGTGACATTCACCCGTGTTACACTTCATTAGACACATAAACACTGCCTGTGTGCTTATTAATGGACTTGATTCTGTCATTTAGATCTTGTTGAGTCTAAACTTGTTGGCATCTTGGATATTTTGGACGAAGAGAACCGGCTACCTCAACCCAGTGACCAGCACTTCACCGACACTGTACACAACAAACACAAGGATCATTTCCGCTTGACTGTAAGTCATTCATCACATCACATGTCATTTCATCTTCTCTCTCTGCTTCAGACCTTAAATGTCTCTTGTCCTGCAGGTTCCCAGAAAGTCTAAGCTGACGGTTCACAGAAACGTCAGAGATGATGAGGGTTTTATTATAAGACACTTCGCTGGAGCCGTCTGCTATGAGACGGTACACACACACACACACACAGTGTGAATTCCATTAGTGTTATTCATGCATGATTATAGCCAATACCATGACAGTATTCAGATGAGACGTGCACATGACGACTGAGGTGAAATGCATCGATCTGTATTTGAATGCATTTGTAATTTTCGGTGATGCTAAATGTGTGACGTTTGTGTTTCAGACTCAGTTTGTTGAGAAGAATAATGATGCTCTTCACACGTCACTGGCGTGTCTGGTGAGCGAGTCCAAAGATAAATTCATCGGTGAACTCTTTGAGAACTCAAACCACTCAAAAGACACCAGACAGAAAGCTGGAAAGTTGAGCTTCATCAGCGTCGGCAACAAGTTCAAGGTGTGACATCTGCGTTCATGCACACTTCACACTCTTCACTGTAAATGTGTTTTATCAATATGTTATATTACACTTAAAAAAAAAAGTGTTGTATGTAATGACTGACAGACCTTTACAATCACACACAAACAACCGTGTTTTGAGTTTTCTGTGTCATATTTGTTTCTTACAGACGCAGTTGAATATTCTTCTGGACAAACTGCGCAGTACTGTGAGTTATCAGACCCACTCCATTAATGTTCAGTGTGAGAGAAGCTTTATGAGACACAGGTGAAGTGTTGTTGTTACTCAAAGCTGTTGTGTTGTGTGTTTAAGGGTTCAAGTTTTATCCGCTGTGTAAAGCCCAATCTGAAGATGATCAGTCATCAGTTTGAGGGGGGGCATATTCTCTCACAACTCCAGTGCTCAGGTTAACACACACACTTGCACTGTCACACACTCACATACACACTCAGTCTAACACAAACACACACACTCTCACACACTAGCTCACCCTTACACACACTCTCTGTATAACACACACAATCTCCACACTCAAACAGACACACTCTTTCATACACTCTCACACACACACACTCTTGCACTCTTTCACATACACACTCTTTCTAACACAAACACACACACACACTCTCACACACACACACACACACTCTTGCACTCTTTCACATACACACTCTTTCTAACACAAACACACACACACACACTCTCAGAGAATATTTTCTGTATTTCCGCTCTCGTCCAGGAGGTGGCGCCATTATTCAAGTTGAAATTTCTGTTTTATTTCTTAAACATGCTTCAAGTTGTTCATGATTTCCCTGTTGCACATGTACAATGTTTTTATATTTTACAGTAATGTTTCGTTACTCAAAGTAAAAACTCATTTTAAACAATTGTGTGGGCTACACTATTAATGTCAATGTGTATTTCAGGAGGGGATTTCAGATACCAGCCTATATATTTAAATATTGATTCCATGTCTGCAAAACTAACATTTTAAATGAAATACTGATAACTAATCGATATCGAATTGAAACAATCAATCACCAGAATGGTCTAAAAACCCAGCCCTAGTGTCTAACACACACACACTGTCCACACAAACACACACTCTCTCTCTCTGACACACTCTTAAGGGTGCTTTCTCACCTTTAGTTCGGTTCATTTGATCCAGACCAATGGCAGTTCCTTTTCACGTCACACTGATTGATGTGGTCCGAACCAGTTGAAACGAACCAAAATGAAGTCACGTGACAACATCCACATCACTCATTGGCGAGAGAACGTATTTCCTAAAATGCTTTTAAATGAAATTTACTCCCATTGCGTGTCAGATGTGGCATGTTAGCCTAGTCAGCTGTGCTAGCATCAGTCACATCATTGTTCATGCCGATGGCAACCTCAACAACATCTACATCCTGTTGAAACATACAGCATAAGCTGGTTTGGTATGTTTTGAAGCTGCTTTGTGCTGGTTTAAGCTGGTCATGGGCATGGCCTTATCAATGTCAAACCAGCATCAACAAAAACCCTCCTTTTTTCAACAGGGGGTCAACATTTGACCCAAGTATATTATCGAGGTCATCGTACCAGGGGAACTTGCACATACCGCACCTGGATGTACTGCTTAGGGATGGGCATTTTTCAATCATTTCATATTCGAATAATTGAGCTCATAAAAAACAAATATTTGTTTATTTAAATCAAGTTAATAAACACGTAATTTGTTACAATTTATTTAGTCACAATTGCATCATTTAATTATCATTAAATGATCATAATGCACTAATATAATATCTGTATAGGTTTTTAATATTTAAAAGATTAGCCACGTTGGAAAAATACATAAAACTGCATTTAAACATGCATGAAGCGAAATCTTACAAAAACCAAACACACAAAACGAAACAAAACGCAAACGCAACGTATTTTGACAGTCTGTGATATATTGTTAACTTGTTTATTTTGTTTTTCATGTTCTTGATAAGAAAAACAAGCCTATAGGTCTATTTTACTCTAAATCTGTTCAACAAGCCGACAGTGGAGAAAGTATGTAATATGGTCATCAGGCTAAACTTCTACGAGGCTCCGCACCTCCTCACAACTGCAAGTTTGTCCGTGAGCTGCCATAATAGTGCAAACTGTCAATAAACACTTGTCATCGTTCCATAATGCGCAACTCAGCTGACTACGGCAGCTGGTTTAGTCCAAAAGTGCAGTACTTTTTGCCTTTGGTTCTGTTCGAGGTAGGATCACGTTCTCTCCTCTCGCTAGGCTTTTTGGTCGGCTTTTGGTGCGCACTCGAGTGAGATAGAAGCATTCGCACACGCCCAAACGAGAAAACGAACTCTAGTGCGATTCAACCGTTCTAAATGAGTCAGGTGTGAAAGCACCCTTAAGCACACAATCACTTCACCATCATGTCAGCAGGATGAAATCTCTCAGTCTCTGTGTGTTTCACGTGTAGTGTGTGTATCTTTGTGTCTCTCAGGTATGGTGTCAGTGTTGGATCTGATGCAGGGTGGATTCCCCTCACGAGCGCCCTTCCATGAGCTCTACAACTTGTACAAGGAGTACATGCCCTCCAAACTGACTCGTCTGGACCCTCGTCTCTTCTGTAAGGTGGGTGAATCGCCTCATGTTGTGTTACATTACAGCGTTTGCTGAGGAGATGTCTCATTGTGTTGTTTCTCTACAGGCTTTATTCAAAGCTCTCGGCCTGAACGAAAAGGATTATAAATTTGGTTTGACCAAAGTTTTCTTCAGACCTGGAAAGGTGAAACATCTCTTTGTTAACTTGACTAATACTAACAAGGTCTTCTCGATCCTTTTATTTCACGCGGAAACTTTTTTAAAGGTTTTTTGTTAATGACATTTCTAATGCAAAATTTCTGATGTTTTTGTTGCTATTTGGAGAAATGTGACCAGAACACGTGTTTGTCAGGTTCTGTCATCCACCTGCGATACAAATCTTTTTTCTCATATCGTGTTATGATTGCGATACAGGAATGAGGTTCTTCTTCTGATAACTGATAAACCTGCTGAATGTGTGCATCAGTCTGAGCGAGTTGACACTAAAGATTTGATGAACGTCATCTGTTGTGTCAGTTTGCAGAGTTTGATCAGATCATGAAGTCTGATCCGGATCATCTGGCTGAACTGGTCAAACGTGTGAATAAATGGCTCATCTGCAGTCGCTGGAAGAAAGTTCAGTGGTGTGCGCTCTCGGTGATCAAATGTACGTAACAAATGCTTTCAGTTCACTAATACATGCAAGTCACTGTTTAGTCTGATAAACATATTTTGAAATAAAATAAAATAAATGATTAAATGCATATCGGCGCTGACCTTGTGAAACCTTTTATATTCGCTTTTTTTACCTTTGATTGATGCAAAAAGAAATTAATCACGAAATATTATTAAACGATTATTTAATTTTTGTACTCTGTCTCCCCAAACTAAGATGAAGGCACAAAATTATTTAAAATATCATTTCATTTTAAAGCATTAATATATATTTTTTGCATTAAAATTTCTGTTACATTTATTATAGTTTTGATTTTAGTTGTATTGATATTTTTAATTCAATTTATTTTTAGATTTCTAGTTTTTATTTTAATTTAATTTAATAATTAAGTTTAAACAATTTAGGTTTATGCTTTTGTGATTGTATAATTTAATTTTTATGTTGCTAAATAAGATCATTTCATTTGTATTATAGTTTTTGTTAGTTCTTATAATTTTTGAGGCAACATTTCACTTAGTTTTTTTCAATCATTTTTTAGGTCAAAATTTGATTTGATTTCGATGAACAGAAACGTTTTAAAAATGTTTATTATATTAAACCTAAATAACCTTGTTCTGTAAAAGTCAAGCCTGTAAGAACATCAGTTTTAGTGATGGAGTTTATTTTGTGTGTGACGTCTCTCAGTGAAGAATAAGATGTTGTGTCGAAGCCGAGCGTGTGTCCAGATGCAGAAGACCGTCCGCATGTGGCTGTGCAAGAGAAAACACAAACCACGGTATCATATCAACACACATCATCTCCACTGACACACAATCTCACATCCGCCTAGGAAAGTAGTTCCACCTTAAAAAGACGATATGCAGCTTAAATATGACACATCTTTATTGATATAAGCTCTTTAAACACAGATGTTGAACTGTGTGCGTGTGTGTGTGTTAGTATTGAAGGTCTGGTGAAGGCTCAGAACCTGAAGAAGAGGATGGAGAAGTTGAATGACGTGGTGTCTGGATTAAAGGAGGGCAAACAGGAGATGAGCAAACACATGAAGGAACTCGATACCTCTATTGACAGGCACATACTCAAACTAAAGGTGTGTGAAACGTCTTCGATATGCACAATAAATGTGCCACATTTGTGACTCCTGACGACAAAACCAGTCTTATGGGTCAATTTTTCAAAATTGAGACGTTTACATCACCTGAAATCTGAATATACAAGCTTTCTTATGATGTATGTTATGATAGGATGATATCTGGCTGAGATACATCACCTTTGAAGTTGTTAATCAGGGGCTCTGTGGCAGCCCATCCACTCACAAAGATAAAAGTTTTGATATATTAACGGTAGGACATTTACAAAATGTCTTCATGGAACATGATCTTTACTTAATATCCTAAATATGTTTGGCATAAAAGAAAAACCAAGCATTTTGACCCATTCAATGTTTTTTTGGCTTTGACTAAAAATGTTCTGATGCAACTTAAGACTGGTTTAGTGATCCAGGGTCGCATTTTAGAAATCAAAGATGAGGTTAGAATGTCATATGTTTATTTTAGACATGCACCGATATATCAACCAATAATCAGTATTGGTAGATTAAAGCAATTTTTCACACTATCGGCTATCACCTGTCAATCAAAAGAGGACAGAAAATTAATAAAGAAAATGTTACGAAACATCAGCAGTTTGAGTTTCAATATTACGAGTCATTATATGAATTAATAACATTCAAAAGGTTAAGAAATATTCATTTCAGCTTCACAATCGCTATCGGCAGATATCGGCGCATCTAGTTGATCTGTGTCATGTCTGTATATAAATAATGCGTTTGTCTTCAGACAAGCATCATGAGCCGTTTGGACATCGATCATGAACATCAGGCTCTGGTGACCAGATCTCAGGAGCTGCTCAACACTATGCAGAAGAAGAAACAGGAGGAGGAGGAGATGGAGCGTCTGAAACACATCCAGGAGGAGATGGAGAAAGAGAAGAAGAGACGCGAGGAGGAGGAACAGAGACGCAAACAAGATGACGAGGAAAGACGTCT
The DNA here is from genome assembly GCA_029783895.1 of Triplophysa bombifrons. Taxonomy (NCBI): domain Eukaryota; kingdom Metazoa; phylum Chordata; class Actinopteri; order Cypriniformes; family Nemacheilidae; genus Triplophysa; species Triplophysa bombifrons. Next base: position 20,820,931 of record CM056454.1, on the reverse strand, counting down.
GTGAGTCACGCTTAACTACTGAAAACACTCAGAAGTCAATGTTACTTAAAGTCTCTGTGATATTAAAAAATGCAATTTCTATTTTTCATGAAATATTGCAGCGTTTATGTTAATAGTTGATCAATGTGCTTCATTCTCTTTTTTAAATTTGTGTGCCCTCATAATCTTCAGTTCATTTAACAATCTCAACATCCGGTTCAAAGGGACTTTATACTCAAGTACTTTATTTAAGTATCTGTACTTGATGAGAGTGTTTTAACTATTTTACAAATATTTCACTTCATAATAAAGCACACATCATACTTATAGTCCCCTACATTTCATGAATACATTTTTAGTACAGAATTGAAGTACATCTAGTACTTTCCATCTTTGAAGTGGATTTAAAGGTACTAGAAACAACATTTATTCCTGAAATGTAGTGGAGTAAAATCTATGATACAAGTAAAACACTTTCATAAAATACAGATATTTAAAACTGTACTTGAGAGTAAACATACATAAGGAATATTTATATATAAAATTGCTCTCTATTGCAAAAATCGAATATGGCGACAGCAGTTCAGTCACATGATACTTGAGAACCAATAGCATTAGTTTCATCCACATAACTTCGGGGATGACGATTTATGGTAAACAATGACTTTGATTCTTTATCAGAGGGATCAAATGACAATAGAACATATAACACAAAAGCCCTTTGGATTGAAATGCTGAATGTAAGCGTGTCTTTCCGTCACTCAGGAAAGCAGGGATGGAGCTGAAGAGGAAACAGGAAGAGGAAGAGCGTAAGAAACGTGAGGAAGAAGAAAAGAGACTGCAGGTCCGCTCACTCTCATTCGTCCCTGAAAGGACGTTCATCTCCACAAATCCCAAAAGGTATTTGTTTTTTCTCGTCGTCTTCATGTGATGATGGTGTCGTGTGATGTCATCAGGAGGAGATGGAGCAGCAGCTGGAGGCGGAGAGAGAGCAGGACACGGCCCGTCAGGTGGTGCTGGAGCAGGAGCGGCGGGACAGAGAGCTCGCCCTGCGGATCGCTCAGAGTGAGGCGGAGCTGATCCCAGAAGAGACGCTCGTGGACGCTGGACCGCGCAGGTACTGTCAGAGCACGCCTGCCGAGACTCTCAACCTTCAGCTTGTTTCCTTTCCTGAACCTGCACTACACGACAATAAAAAACATATAAATCACATGCATTACATGCATTACATGCATCACACGCACGCACAAACGGCATCTGTGACATCTGTCAGTTACCACAGAGAATGAACGACTGTTAGAAGCAGATATAACCTCGTCATTTAGACACTTTCACAGGTCAAACAAGCACATACCTATAAATAGAACATTTGAAATCTTCATTTTGTCCGCAGCTGTATGTTTATGATAATGGACATTATGACACAGATGCTGACGACATCAACATTGCTTTGGCTTTACTGGTGGTGGGATTGTAAATCTTTCAGTATTTCCTTTAAACGCTGTGATGGACACCTCCATCAGTTATTCATGTTTTACTCTGTGTGTTTTTACAGTGTTGCACCACCACAAAAGCTCAAGAGTTTGACCATGTAGGTTACAGTCTCAGTATATCAAATCAAATATCGTTTAGTTACAAATGATTGGATTAGCTCATTATACTAGTTATGGACTTTAACATTGTGTGAATGGAACGACAACAGATAGTTATTTAAAAGAATACTAAAGGACTCAAATAATGACACACAACAATTCATCATTCTTAATCAGTCAAGCCTCCATTTTTAATCCAAACTGAAGGAAAATTCTTGTTGAAGTGTACTAATAATGTTTGGTGATGTACTAACATGTATGTGGTTGATCATCATGTTCTTTAGGGAAGAAATGGCGCAGGAAATGTCTGATCTTCTGGCTCGGTGGGTGGAGGGGTTTGTTTTTATTACTATATAAAACAATAACCTTTTTCACAAAAACCTGGGAAAAAACACTCTTATTTCATCACTTTATTCTGTTTCTGGAAGTGACAGTGATTGTTGGTAGTCTGTGGTCAGTTGTTCTACTTTGTCTAGTTCTATTTTGATGGAATAACATATCATAAGTTAATTCCTAATATTTACTGCTAGTTTTCTGACACGGTACGAAACAAAAACCAAAGCTGCTTTTTTCACATTACACAATAAATGTTCGGTCAACAGGAGAAATGAAATACCAGAATCAAAGACATTATTATAATAAATTGATAAAGAGTTTGCTTCCAAAATGAGAAAACTAAAAATCATGTTTTTTTTATTGTGCATTCCAATTAATATCAATAGGCCTGCAGTTGGTTTATTTTGATTAAAGCCACAATAACTAAACAAATACAGCTATAAGTAACACAATTAAAACATGATAACATCATAAAAAACATGATTTTTGAAGAATAATCTCATTTTGGAACCAAACTCTTCATATATTATAATCCTTTTGATATTTGCTTAGAGATATTTGCAAAAACAGATCAATTAAGAAAAATCTAAAATCAAGTTTTTTATATTGTCCATTCCAAGAAATATCAATCAAATGGCAGATAAAAAATAACTAAATGTTCAAAAATCCTATTTTTTATTATCTGTTTTTGCAAATAAACTCTTAAAATCATATTTCATGAACATTTGTCATAAGTTGTTTTTGTACCAGATAAATAATATGTTTCATAATATGTACCTGGACTATTGTTAAAACATGGTTTTGATTTAATCAGAATTTAGACAATTGTGTATTATAAGCATAGTCTGAAACGGCATCTGAATGAATTCTTTGGCATATTTCTCTTTTAATCCTTCATTTGGTGTTGTTTGGTTTTGCTGTTTTGGATTCAGAGCGCCACAGGTGACGACCACAAACACTGCTGCCGATGTCAAGAAATATGAACTCAGCAAGTGGAAATATGCCGAGTTAAGAGATGCCATCAATACGTCCTGCGGTGAGAATTAAACCCTTCTGTTCTTATTCTCTCCTAACAAAAGAATATCAGAATACTGAATTTTCTTCAGTAAATAAATATATTTTGCATGTAAATAGAAACAAATTCATAACTACCCTTAAAGAAAAGTAATAAATCTTCAAAATATGAATGTGGTCAAGTTACGTAAGTCATTTTCAGGGAAACTTTTTCTCCGCTACTATCAAAGTAGTGTCTTTCACTTTTTACTAACAACATAACTCCCATAATTATTGGTTATTTACTTTACATCATTTATGTTTACAGAAAGAATTTGGCATGCAGCTGCTTCACAGAAAGTTATAAAACCTTTCATAGCTTCAATGTAAAATCTATTCATTGAAAATAATAATCGCAATTACAATATCGAGGTGAAAATTGACAGTTATGATTTTTGTCATAATTATGTGGCCTTATACTTTAAGCAGGGGTTTTCAACTGGTTCTGTGCCAGGGACCACCATTCTGACTACCAAGTAATCGGCGGCCCACTATTGTGTGTGTGTATGTACCAGGGTTGCCAGGTCCAAGAAATATTTAATTATATGCCCATAACCCCTCAAAACCCGCCCAAAAGGAATGAAAACTAGCCCAAATTTTTCCCTGTCGAATCAAAATTAACAACTCCCTAAAAACGTTTCTATTGCCATATTTTTTTATCTGAATGGTTTCCTGGGTATTGAATATATCGTTTTGTTCTGTTGAACACAAAATACGTTTTGGGATATTTAGGTATCTATGGTAGTCAATGATGCCAAAGAATTTTCAGCAGCTAACATTCTACCAAATATCTTTGTGTTCAACCGGACAAATAATTGTATACAGGTTTGAAACAACTAGAGTAATTCATAACAGAATTTACATTTTTGGGTGGAGTGTCCCTTTAAAAATATCCCACATCTGCCACGCACGCAAATGGACGAGAAACATGTTTTCTCTTCGTAAGACATTCAGAAACTTGCTTAAGAAATAAGGATGGTTACATTTACTGCATAATATATAATGTGTAGAAGCACGTCAATGTTTTAGTTGTTGTAGACTGCGTATAGCGCTGCTCAAACGTGATATCTGGCCGGCGGGAGAATCAAGTGTTGTACACTCATCATGAGTGATTTCTTTCATTGTGCAACGTGACATTCACCTGATGAAATATTGGTAAAAACATCATTCTGATGCACTTTGTCTAATACCACCGCTAATTTCTCCTCTTTGGTTGAGCTGAGCTCCCGCGTTCCTCTCTGTACTGTAGCCTGTCTGTCAGACTCGTTCTCCCGCTTTTGAGAACGGACCGGTCCTGGAGTTGCCAGGTATTCATTCGGAGTGTGAATACACAATAAGAAACGCATCAGTTAACATTTATCCTTAGAATATAAATAAACATTCAAAACTCGCAACCCGCGGCTCCATAATTCACCCGGCAACTGAGTTCTCAAAATAGCCCAATTGTGCGGGAAAACCGCGACCCTGTCAACACTGGTATGGACGTACATGTACGTATATGACGTTGGGGAAGCAAAACACAACGTTAGCAAAGCATAAGATAGACCTGATAGGTGCAAAGCAAGCCTATCCTGTGTCAGTTTGAATCTCAACTCAAACTCTAATTATTTCAAATATTTTCATTCAATTTAGTATTCCCAGCAATGCGCAAATATTCTGGAAATGTTTGGAAAAATAACTTATGGAAAAAAAGTGATTTTAATAGTGAAATTAGGTAGCTGGAATGCATGTCACGGACCACATGCAATGCCGCCGCGGACCACCAGGGGGCCGCGGACCACCGGTTGAAAACCCCTGCTTTAAGTGTTACACTAGTAGACATTCTGGACACATTTTCCGTTTGAACTTCAAGTATAATCTACACTGGAACTAATGTCTTTCATGTTTCTGTATTGTTTCTCTGTAGATATCGAGCTGTTGGCTGCGTGTCGTGAGGAGTTTCACCGCAGACTGAAGGTTTATCACGCGTGGAAGTCAAAGAACAAGAAACGCAATGCTCAGGATGACCAGCGAGTGCCGAAGGCCGTCACAGAATACGGTAAGAGATCACACCGCTGACACAAGTGTCTTTCCTCTGTCCCACATGAGGATAAAACCTTTCCTCCGTTTGATTTTGGAATAGTTGGAATAGTTGATATCAAAGGCTTCAGAGGTAAGACCAAAACAATAACCCAGCGGCTAAAACTAAACTAAATAAACCTCAATAACTCGCTGACTAACCTACACCAACGCATTGTTTATTTATTTAAAATATGAATTCATTTAAAATAATAACAGTTTATAGAATAGCAACATTTAATACTGTATATAAATGACCAAACAAAACTGATCACATATAATCCATTAATTGAATGTCTTTTTAATGTGGATACGTTTTTAACGCGTGAGTGTCTGTCACAATTGACTCAAATCAACATGTTCCTGATATGAGATATGATTTGTCACTTAATAGCTTATTTTGTCACGTCCTCCAGCACAACAGAACCCGGTTCAGGCCGCCTTGCCTCGACAGCAAGAAATTGTGCTGAACAGACAGCAGCGCTTCTTCCGTATTCCCTTCGTCCGACCCGGAGATCAGTTCAAAGACCCTCAGAACACAAAGAAAGGCTGGTGGTACGCTCACTTTGACGGACCCTGGATAGCTCGACAGATGGAGCTTCACCCGGATAAACATCCCATTCTGCTGGTGGCAGGTCTGATTTACTCCTTCAATCTCTATTACACAACGATTGAAATCTGTGTTTGTGCTATCGGTCAATATTAGTTTATGATGTCATATCGCGGTAGTTTGCACTTAGTGAATGACTGTGATGTGTTGTCAAAGTTAAGTCCGTGTTTCTCTGTTCATGTGTTTCTTCACCGTGTGTGTTTGCAGGTAAAGATGATATGGAGATGTGTGAGTTGAGTTTGGACGAGACGGGTTTGACACGGAAGCGTGGCGCTGAGATTCTGCCCCGCCAGTATGAGGAGATCTGGGAGCGCTGTGGAGGAATTCAGTACCTCAGAAACGCCATCGAGAGCAGACAAGCCCGACCCACATACGCCACTGCCATGCTGCAGAGCCTGCTGAAATAAACACACAACACACACAAGAAATTCAACCGAATACACAATAAATAAAACACACACGCACACAAAAAATAAAACAGAATACACAATGAACACGTACACAATAAACACACAAACAATAAATAAAACGGAATGAATAATAAACACGTACACAATAAAACCACACAGTAAATCAAATATAATAAACACACATGCTGCAGACCCTGCTGAAAAACGCAAACACACACAAGAAATAAAATGGAATAAACAATAAACACAGATGCTGCAAAACCTGCTGAAATATACAAACAACAAACACACACAATGAACATACACACGACAGCTCTTGTGTTTTTTCAGACAATAGACTGTCACGTCTCACATGACCAGCATCACTCCTACAATAGTTCACTTTAGTTTTATATGGGTTTTGTTTTAACTGACAGTAGTTTTTTTAGTTTATCTGTTTGTTCTAGTTTTCTCATTATTTTAATTTCTGCTAGATGAAATAGTTGTGTTGATTTACTGTTCTTGACAGTGTGATTGCCTTTAAACTGCCTCGTAATATGATTCCTGTAATGTTTTTTGCTATATGATTAATCCACTGGCAATGTTCCTTTGGAGAAGTTTAAAACAAGTGTGTGTGTGTTTTTTCATAACATGCAGATGTAAATACTGATACGAGTCAGCACTTTACACTATTCACAGTGAGTTTAACTGCTTGAAAGTCTTTCCAAAAAATAATACAGTCACAAATGCGATGACTCTGGTAAGTAATGAGGACTAAATTATGACTTTTGAATGAAAAACGTTTAATAAAAATAATGACTTTAATAACATCGTTCTCATGATATTGTGATTATTTAAACATTGTAACGCTAGAATCAAGACACAAAATGATGGACGAATCGTGTGGCTTCGGCAAATTGTGCAATAAAATACATCAAGTTTGCGTTGGACTAAATGTGTAGAAGAGCAATATATACATTTCTATCCGGTGTGTACGAAGATAAACAAGGTTGTTACTATGACGTCAATAAAGTTGTGTTTTCTTTTCAACAGTTGTTGATATATTTACAATAAAACACATTTGTATAGATTATATGATCAATTACACATGAGAAATGTGATGAAATGAAAACAAAACGTGTCATGTGACGCCTATATCCGGTTTCACTTCCAGTCAAAAGCATTTTCTAAATAAATCTAAACTCATCAGGGATTCACTTCCTTAATACTACTAATACTGTTAAAAGAACATTATTTCAAGAATCATCTTAGTCTGACTGCGAATTGACATTTTATAAAAAAATATTTTTTCAAAATAATATATATTTTGTTAACAGTTTACAAATGATTCATTTATCAGCATTAGATATTCCAACTAAATCTTGATTTAACTATCCAGATACTAAATTAGTTCATTTTTTCTAATGATCCGACGTCTCATAACATGAATCTGTTTGTAAAGGTTTGTTTTCACTGCGATCACGCTAAAATGATACAAAATGTCTTCAATATGCATTCAAGATATTTGATCAATTCTATTCATACACCACATCACAATTATCCCCCCGACTAAAGAACAGGTTATTAAAGTTAAAGATATTAGGAGTTCATTCTTCATCACAGGACGGAAGAATCATCTCATTTCTGCAGTTTCAAACATTTCCATCTGAAATATCAGAGAGTTTCTGAATGTTTCCATGAGAATGACACGTCAAACGTTCAGTAAACAGTATGTAGAATTCATTATCTCTTCTAGACATTTGGCCTCTTGTTCTGAAGTCGTCATGGTTTGTAGGATTATGGGATGTACTGTACATCTAAACCTCTTTCATGGCTGGACAAGCACTGTGACATCACACTTCCCATCTCTAAAAGAAAGAAGTTGTTTTGCATTAATGTCGGCGATATTTATTGAGAGATGGACTCATTGTTTGGAGTTTAAATTCAACAACTACTGCAATGATACAAAGATAACGTAAGATCTGATCGTACCTGATAAAAGTGATAAATGTAGAAATCGTCTGAGATTAGCTTGTCAGGCCTGGTATGGTGGTCTGCTCTCGCTCTCTAGAAAACAAAAGACAAAACATATGAACTGAGTGAAGGCCGGATGTCAAACAATAAAGACAAACATCAAGATCAGCTGAAGAATAAAAACATATCAGAAAGACTACATGAGGTCTGAAGTATGACTGTAAAAATATTGTCAAAGCTTCTTGATTTGTGCTGAAAATGATAAAGTAAAGTAGTAAAGTAAACCGGGTTATTTTGTTCCTCGAGTCCTGTTATGGGGCAAAACCCTTTTTGTTACAAATGCTTCAACTGCATTACAATACTTTAGCAAAAACAAGATTTATGATTGACATTTCTCAAAAATGCTTGTAAGGCAAAAACAGTTATGAAGCATTTCAGTAAGATGACCGATGCCTGGACTGTCAAACATCTGAAAGAGCAGATATGTTTACTTTCTTTCAAAGCTTTTTTAAGGGGAGACATTTAGTTATTGGTCAGACCTGGACATTGCTAGTCGTGGATTCACAAAACTGCACTTGAATAACTTTTAATTGGATATGGTCAGAAAATCTGGTAAATTTTGAAAGTAAATTAAATTGCTTTTAGTGTAAATGTTAAATATTAAATATATCTACAAAGTTCCTCTTAAACTGATATTCTGATTATTTTTTTTTGAACTCATCAGATATGCAAAGAGACTTATGACCTTAATATCTAACCTCCGTAAAAAAACAGGAATTTTATGTCAGCTGCAGTGACAGAAATACACTATAAAATAATAGGTTTTCCTGTAAAATTACAGGATATAATGATCTATAGTAAATCGTTTTCCCTGTTGTTCATGTCTTTTTCTGTAATTTTACAGTTTTTGACCGTTTTTAAAAAAGAATAAACAGTGTACTGTAAAAGATGTTGTTAAAACATTGTAAGCCATCCAAAATTTCAAATGTTAGACTATGATGTTACAGACAGTTAAAGATCCTGATTATGAAGATTTTCAAGCAATTAATTTTATTTAAAATAAAACTTTGTAACCCAGTTTACAAAATTGTTTTGAAGAACGTTTCGCTAACATTTCCATTGTAAAAACATTTCTGAATGTTTTAAATGTTCCACTTACGATGTAAGATTGTTTTTATTCCAACATTTGTACGTTTAGTATTTGCATCATGTTAACAACATGCACTTTTAATCCTACTGCAAGAATGTATTTGATTACTTAAAAGATTTAGGTTTATGGGAACAAACATAGATTAACATAAATAAAAGTGAATTAACTTCAGAATGCTGTGGAAAGGAAAAAGATGTAATGGGTATTTGCCTACAGCTGCATCAGGATGTGAATGTGTGATGCCTGCGGTTCAGCCCAGTCTTTGACACAAGACCTATGTCAGCGAATGAAATACTGCTAAAAGAATTACTCGCTCAATAATTCTACTTGTAGGAAATGGGCATTTTTTGACGGGCTGGGATAGAGGACATCTCCTTCATCCTGTCCAAGAAAAAAGATTCTCCTCAAGAGACAAAAGGCACAGGATAACAGAGGAAAGAGATGAAGGAGAAGAAGTATACTGTGTGAATCCAACAGACATGACGTGAAGAATAAACAGTAGAAAAAATTTAAGGGATAATTCACCCAAAAATAAGGAATCGCAGAGAAAATCAAGAACATCGACATGAAGATAAAACAACATCGACTCTTATTGCTTCTCATGTGTCTTGTGACTAAAATTAAAACATATTATTTTGTTTCTCATCAAGCCCTGTTGGATTCCTTTAAAGTGAGTCACAAGTATTTAATGATACTTTTGTAAAAAACATTTGTGTTATGAAAAAGATCAAAAAGTCATCAAATAATGAATACATGTGTGTTTTCAAGCGAACTATCTCCAAAAATTGTACAAATGTCGATAAAAAAATGTATATGCTTTTTAAACCCCTAATTATCACCAGTACATCATGCCAATACAAGATTGTCCCAGGTACAGTGCTGTTGTACAGTTATGATTTATGCTTTGTTTGTCCTGAATCAGAAATCCAGACTTGCTCCTGCTATCACTGTTTATATTCAAATAGAAATGTTATTCCTGTATAAATTGCTAAAATGTGAATACCTCGTCGAATTGAGAGACATCAAATGTAACATTTATGTGTACGTATTCTTATCTTACACAACACAACAAATGATCTAAGCGAAAAGATTTCAAACACTCGGACGAAGAAAGATCCGCTTACACTAGAGTTAGTGTCTTTCTGGTCCGTACACATATCCTGCACAAAGATAACAAGAGAGTAATGATGGCATATTGAAAGGCCAGAACCCCCACGAGGAACACTAGAGAAAGAAAAGGGTCTACAGGCACGGAGACCAGCTCTGCACATCTCTCCCCGAGAAAGTGCCAGAATTTACCTACGGGACATCTAAAAGGGTCGAGAGACACAGTTAGAACATGTACAGGTAGAGGTCTTTATTCTGCACTCTTTCTGCACAGTATCACCCAGTACACTTTTACAAATGTCTAAACTATTATTGATGTACCCAAAAGTACAAAGAAAAACAGTGGACTGAAACAAATCCTCCCCAGTATAATACCCTCTCGGAACGTCATGGAGACTTGTAAATGAATAGATTTGTGCAGTGGTGTTAGCATTCAAGCTTAGGTCACACCTAACTTAGCTGGGTGTTCGAGAGAAGATAGTTTGCTTTCGCACCGCAGGTTGCACAGCCATTCATTTTCTGTCAAATGTAAAACCACCCCACTACGCCACAATTGCAATTCATTAGCTTTTAGCAATTATTCACTTCACATTTTCTATTGAGTTTGCCGCAATGCATTCTGGGATTCCTCACAAATGATACATCCGATAATACTTTAAATGCCTTTAAATTTGGCTGAGAATTAGGTATCGTGTTGGCAGCAGCATTCATGGCGACCAGAGTTCGATTCCCATCTTGAGAGTCCTTTCCCAATCTCGCTCCCCTATCTCCTCCCAATGCTTTCCTTTCAGTTCTCTACTGTCCTGTTAAAGCATAAAAAGCCCCTATAATATTACTTGAGGGATCATTAAAGCAGCTCGCTAGATATTAACAGCCGAGTAATGCTCAGAAACTCGATGTAGCTAACAGATTGATGTCTAAACAAGAAGATTTCTTTAACACCGTGTTTGAATTGAACGTGTTGTTCAGAGTAAAGTGTGTTAAAACTGTTCACAGCTAACTTGGGTTGTTTGCTAAGGTACCTGCAAGCGGCACCATGCCCTGGAACAATCTCACACTCTCCTCCATTGAGACAGAAATCCGTCTGGACAACACAGAGGCTCTGGCATGGCGATCCGTCCAGCGTCACATAGCCTGGATCACACAAACATTGCGCTTCCTTTGTCCAGAGGTTCACAGTGCATTTGGAAAACTCGTTGCAGGCGAGAAACTTGCAGGGGTCCGCTTCATCCGCTGCAATGAAAGAACAAAATGAATCTCATTTGTACCCATTCTGGCTTGAAAGGAACAGACGTGGTCTGATGTGCCCGGTCTCTCACCTGGTTCTATATCTAAAGAATGACTGTCGATCTTTATGTCCAAGCGTCGAGCTGCAGCATCACAGAATTCCTCCAGAACGCACTGGACAGCCTGAGTGACGTTATACGGCACGGACTTGCCGAATTTCACCTTGCTGTTGACCAACACGCTTCCATTTCTGAAATTCAGGATCTCAAACTGCTTAAAGCCTGTAAGGTTAGACTGTAGATATGGGAGCAGCTGTCACAGAGAACACAAAAGCTTATGTTATTCATGTACACCTTGGGAAACCTTGTTTTGAAAACAGTATCAAGAAGCCAAAAGCTGACTCACCAGTTCAATAAATCGGTTTTCCAGTGATCTGTATTCCGAAGAGCTCTTGTTAAAAAGATCTTCTGAGAACATCATGTTAGTGACACGCAAGCTAAAAAACACAACAAGCTCTTTGCTGTTGCTAGCGGTGGTCATTGAGGGAGTTGTCATGTACTTGAGTGATGGTGCCCTTGTTGTAATCAAGGGACGTTCTTCATCTGGAAAAGAATATCTAACGTCATAACTCAACCAGTCAATGGTCTCTGTACTTACTACATCCAAGTCTTTCAAATGAATAGGTTCCTCCGTTTCCACAATGTGCACATTGTCCAGCTCTGCAGGTACAGTGCCCTGGGCAACGGGTGATTGTGTTTTTTCAGTTGGAGAATCATATTCCTCTTTGACGGGTGTTGAAGCGAGCACGGATTCATCTATAAAAACTTCTTCAAGAAGTCCAGGGTCTTCAGTTAAAGTTGTCAAGGATGGAAGGGCCACAGGTGTCTCCGCAGGCTGTGATACAGTCTCTTCAGTATGTTCTACAGGGTCTTTGTCTGTTTCAGTGTCTGGAAAACAAATAGTGACATACAGTTACGTTGCATTCACTGTCATACTCGACTGTCCTGTTCTGCTTTCAAGGTATCTTTAATTTGAACCATGCACCTTTAATCCTTCTCAACTCAGCTGTTTTTTTATAAGAATTTGATTGTTTTACAGTACAGATCATTGGTTTGGAACTACATACATCTATCACTGGGACCTAATTAGTTTCTGGATCCTGACAGTCCAAGTTGTTTTGTTTTAGTGTCAGGATCCAGTTACTTCTGTTTTTTCCAGATTGTGTGTGTTTTTATTTATGTATGTGGCTTTTTGTGTGTGTTTTAGTATTGTGCTTGTGACTCAAACCCTCACCTGTATGTGAGATCTCTGGCTCCTCAATTAGAAAGTCTTTATCTTCCTTTGAATCTGGTCCAGTGATCATTTCAGGTAGCGAGTCTGTTGAAGTTGATATGGTAGATTGAACATCGGCCACAGTAACCTCTGGTTCTACAGTCTTGCCCTCTGGAACAATGAATGGTATCTCTGGAGCTTCCTCTATAAACTCTGGTTCAGGCTTAATGATGTCCAGCTCCGGTTGTCCTCCAGGGTAGGTGTCTGTCACAGAAATTATTGGTGGTTCAAACTTGATCCTCTCTACAGGATGTTCAGTAGATTTAGGTACTTCAGTTGCCATCCCCAAATCAGTCTCTTCAGTGTTGATCTTTTCCAGTTCTGATCCATGAGCATCTCTTTGAAGTTCCACAATATCTCCATCCACTTCTTTAGGTTCTATTAAATGAGGTACTTCAATATGCGGTACTTCAATTTGCTGTACTTCAGTTGCGCCCTTGGGATCAGTTACCTCAACAGCATCTTCAACCTCTTCCTTGGTTTTGTGTTGCATATTTTCCTCGTTGTCTGGTTCTTTGACAACAACCTCCTTCTTTTGTTCCTCTACATTCTGCTTGCTTGATTTTACAGTCTTATCTTCCTCTGGTTCCAACAAAACTGGTTGTAATGTGTTATACTCAACTAGAAACTCTGTTGCTACAGTCACTTCTGCAGGTCCTGTCACCTGATCATTAGAATTCACAGTATTCTCTGCCGGTTTAGTTACCTCTACAGGCTTAACTGTGAATTTATCAACTTCAGACGTAAACTCATCTTCTGGTTCAGTCATCACCACTTCAGAGTTCTCTGCCATTCCAGGATTTTCTGGTTGTGGCACTTCCGGAATTTCATTAGAATCTGTCACATGGGGTAAGAAATCATTTGGCTCAGTTGACGGTTGTAGGGTGATGCTGGAGTCAGTGGTGACAGGTAACTTGGGTTCCTCAGTCTTTAGAGTAACCGTCGTTGCAGTGGTGAACAAAATGTGGGTGGTGGTTACTGGTTTAAATATATCTGGTATGGTCTTTATATTAAAGTCACTATCTGGTGAAGGGTTCAGTGTTGTTCCAACCAGTTCATCACTTGGAGCTAGTGAGAGATTATCAGAAGCTGATGGAGTCAGATTGTTGTCTCCATCTGTAGTGAGAATTGTTTTGCTGTCTCCCTCACTAGGAGCTCCCTTTACAGGTGGGGCCGGTAGATATTCGGTTATGAGTTCGCTTATTTCACCTTGAACAGTTTCAAGCGTGTGTATAATGACCGCTTTATTCTCAGGCTCCATTGTTGGTTTCATTGCTATGGTTGGGGCGAAAGTTGAAGCCATTGTTGAATCCAAAGCATTATCATCACGATACAATGAAAAAGAAACTTTGGTTTCAAGTGTTGGAGAACTAAGGTCTTTGTGTGAATCTTGATTGGAGGACTGCAAAATAACAGGTGTATGTTTATTTTGTTGGTTAACTTCATAAGAATGAAATATGCTAGTGCTATGATGTGTATTAGCATAGTCACCTTAGTTATGATGTCTTCAGATACCTTGGTGACAGACATCAATGTTGTGGAAGGTTTCTTGCCTGATGAGAAACAATGTACACAAAAGACAAAGACCATGTTATGAAGTTCAACATGTTAACCAAACAAGACTTCTTTTGGAATCATGTTATCTTCCCAACGTATCCATTTACCTGTGTCAAATGTAAGCGAGTTCAGATCAAGAAGAGATGCCTTTTCCCTGAGAGTTTTAACTATCATATCCTTCACGCTCTGTCCTGCAAATGAAACAACTGTGTCTGATCTTTCCTCAGCAATGTTTGCTGCGACCGCCTCAAAAACCACTGTATATGCCACTGATAATCTTCCAACCCTGCAGAGATAGAAACAATGAATTGATGGATAGACAGAACTGTTACATAAGTAAAACTGTCCATGCAGGGATATGAGTCCTCAAGACCAGAATCAAGAACCAATGATCTAGACTACACTACAGTATATACTTTTCCTTGAACCAAATGAAACTTCAAATAAATGTGGGGACTCTATACATTGCGGTAAACGTCACTTAATTACCTCTCAGAAGCTTCAGTCTCACTTGTATGCAAAAAAGGAAACAAAAGAAACAATCAAAGTAGAGTTAATGTGATGCATAAAGAGTAAAGGTGTTTTGCCATTTTACAGATAGGAACAGTACAAAAGAAAACAGGGCTTGAAGACTAGAACCTCAGTTAATAGATTGAATAGACATACCTAATCTTTAACACCTGTACATCAATATATCCAGGTATGCCTTCAAAAGCATGTTGCATCTGCAAAACACAGAGAAGTGTGCAGCTTAACAAATAATATATGAACATCTATGTTCCCTTCTTGACTGTGAGCTGCTCATGGTTAAATACATGTAGTTTAGTACCTGTTCCTGGAGATGTCGTGACAGATCGTGATACTGAGGTGAATCTGTGTCTTTCAGTATCTCTTGGTACCCAGAATCCATCAGTGTGATGCTGAACTCTATGACCTGATGAACCGGCTGCTCGGGAACTACATTTGGAAGCTCTGACTCCTGTACAAGCAACAGAGGAACCATTAAACAAAAATGTAGGTAGTTTTACAATTCTGCTATAAGCTATAAGACTGTTTGTTAGGCTTCTATTCTTCTATTTACTTTATATTATATTCTTACTTCATAACATGTACGTCTTTCAAAGTAGAACATAATCAACAACCATTGAAAATATGAGCCTTTATATTATGGAATATATAAATCGTTTTCTATCTGTATAGGAATGTAACTTGTTCTAGTCAAATGTTAAACTGGCTTGCCATATTACGCTGTAATTATTCTGAACACCACCATTAGATAAACCAATTAGATTATTCCCATTGGCTGTTGCTATCTGTATCGGAGTAAATCCTGGTCCAAACACACTGTACCTGTGATGCAGAATAGCTGTCTGCAGGAGTGTCCACAGAAGTAGATTCCGTAGATTCAATAGATTCATTTGATTCGGTAGATTTGGGAGGTTCAGAAGTTTCAGTAGGTTCAAAAGGTTCAGTAGTAGATTCTGAAGTTTCAGTAGTAGATTCTGAAGTGGAATCATAAGATTCAGTAGGTTCAATAGATTCCATAGAAGTATCAGAAGATTCAGTGATAGATTCAATAGGTTCACTGGTGGATTTAGTTTGTTCAGTGATTGAGTCTATACGTTCAGTGATGGATTCAATACGTTCAGTGATGGATTCAGTTGGTTCAGTGATAGATTCAATACGTTCAGTGATGATTTCAGTTGGTTCAGTGATAGATTCAATACGTTCAGTGATGAATTCAGTTGGTTCAGTGATAGATTCAATACGTTCAGTGATGAATTCAGTTGGTTCAGTGATAGATTCAATACGTTCAGTGATGGATTCAGTTGGTTCAGTGATAGATTCAATACGTTCAGTGATGAATTCAGTTGGTTCAGTGATAGATTCAATACGTTCAGTGATGGATTCAGTTGGTTCAGTGATAGATTCAATACGTTCAGTGATGAATTCAGTTGGTTCAGTGATAGATTCAATACGTTCAGTGATGGATTCAGTTGGTTCAGTGATAGATTCAATACGTTCAGTGATGAATTCAGTTGGTTCAGTGATAGATTCAATACGTTCAGTGATAGATTCAGTTGGTTCAGTGATCGATTCAATACGTTCAGTGATAGATTCAGTTGGTTCAGTGATAGATTCAATATTTTCAGTGATGGCTTCAGTTGGTTCAGTGATAGATTCAATATTTTCAGTGATGGATTCAGTTGGTTCAGTGATAGATTCAATGCGTTCAGTGATGGATTTAGTTGGTTCAGTGATAGATTCAATACGTTCAGTGATAGATTCAATACGTTCAGTGATAGATTCAGTTGGTTCAGTGATAGATTCAATACGTTCAGTGATAGATTCAATACGTTCAGTGATAGATTCAGTTGGTTCAGTGATAGATTCAATACGTTCAGTGATAGATTCAGTTGGTTCAGTGATAGATTCAATACGTTCAGTGATAGATTCAATACGTTCAGTGATAGATTCAGTTGGTTCAGTGATAGATTCAATACGTTCAGTGATAGATTCAGTTGGTTCAGTGATAGATTCAATACGTTCAGTGATAGATTCAGTTGGTTCAGTGATAGATTTAATATGTTCAGCAGTAGAATCAGCTGTGGGTGCAGATTCATGTACTTCTGGTTCATTCTGGTCTTTCACTGGACCTGAACAATAAAGATTCACATCTGTTTACCTGAAAGGCCAACACTTAAAGAGATACTCCACCCAAAAATGAAAATTATGTCTTGATTTACTCCCCCTAGTCGTATCAAACCTCTATACATTTTTTTGTTCTGATGAACACACAAAAGACGATATTTAAAGGAATATTTGTATCAGTTCTGGGGCACTACTGACTTCCATAGTAGGGAAAAAAGATTGGTAGTCAATGGTGACCCAGAAGTGATTAGTGAGTCAAAAGTGAGAGAATTTTCATTTTTGGGTGAACTGTTCCTTTGAGCAAAAAACAAAGCAAATCTGTATACCTTCTGTTCTTTGTGCTTCATCTGTTCCTGTTCTTTTGGTTACTGTTCTATAAATTAAATTAAAACAACATGTATCATTAAAAAAATTTAATTTATCATTTTTTATATACATGAAAATAAAATAGTCGAACAGAAAAAGAATAAGTGATTCCATCTTACTGTTCTTTTACTTGTTCATTATTCAGATTCACCCTCTGTAAAGCAAAAAAGAAATATATTACAAAACAGAACTCAAACTATACTTTAGTCATCAAGTCATGCACGCTGACTTTGATCAATTATGAACTATTAGGTCCAAAACAACTTAAATTCCAACTTTAAAATCCTTATCATATACGTTTGTTTACCCTGTAAACCATGTCGATGTGTTCCTGAGAATTGCTGAAGTTTACGGCCAGATCAGAGATACACAAGGACTCGTGCTGGCATGTGTGAACCCATTTCTGATACTCGGAACTGCTGGGAATTCTGTCCAGAAAGATCCGGAAAGCCTCCCACACGGCCTCCTGGCAAACTGACAAAGGTAAGGAACAATTGTGATAAATTTCACTCGATTTACTTTGTTGTAAAATATATGACTGTATTTCCTTGTATCTCCATATTTTGTGATTTTAAATTTTGTCATACATCATTGTTTTTAATCAGCCTTTATGTTTCTCACTGGGTTTTGCAAATATTTAACCAATACATTTACATTTAGGCATTTGGCAGCACTTTTATCCAAAGCGACTTACATTGCTTTATCCTATACATTTTACATAGGTATTTGCAATCCCCTGGGATCGAACCCACAACCTTATGTTGTTAATGCGATGCTCTTACCACTGAGCTACAGGAAAGCTTGGCAATAAAAAGTGCTTGTCAACTTTGACAGCACAGTATTTAATCATTAAAAAGTACAGTGTTTTTTCCATTTCTTAAGCAAATTTGGACATACAAGGTTTTGGAAGGACAGCGATAATATTCTTTCAGTTCTGAATGAAGTGTTCTGTATATGAAATCAATCTAGAAAATTTTATATTTGCTGATGTCCAGAAACATCAACATGAAGAATCACATGCAGAAATGTTTGTGTTAAAGGCAGAGTTTTTGATTCACAGCGGCCAGTAGCGTTGTATTATAGATTTGCAACAAATCGCTTGATCCAAACACGACGGTGGCCACCACAGTACAAAAAAATGTCGTTCTCATGTTGACGCAGGGAAGAGATCATGCAGGCATTAGAAAGATAGTGTCTTATTTATTACAAAAAATAAAGGTTCTGTGGATTTTAAGTATAAAAAGAATTTAAAAGTCAGGCAGGAGCTAGGACCTGCATTAATATTATAAAGACTTACAGTACCAGCAGAGACGCATTAAGACCCGCGGTACTAAGGCTTTTAGCAGAGATACTCACAGAAATCTATGGAGATACTTGCCAGCAGAGAGTCGTTGGAGAGAAAGATCGTCTTAAAATCCCCACGATGAGGTTGCTTTGATTCAGATAAGTATGTGAGTAACATACTTACATACCAAGATATGTTGTTGTTGTAATATTATCTGTGTGACGGAGCAGTTTTGAGCATGATTGTTTATTTGGAACCGCTTTAATATTAAACTCGTCCAGATACTGGAGAGAAAGCGAGAGCGCGTTTTTACTCTCTTACTCAATGATGAATAAACTTACATTTAATGCGCGGTTAAAACATGCGTTCCGAACTGTAGAGTACAATCCGTACGGATCACGGATGATCCGTGATCCGTTTCACCACTATACCGCAGGGGAGAGGAAACGCGTGTTGTAGAGTTGTTTGTCCATTTAGAGCTGCTGTACAAAACATGGCGGCGAATTCAATGTACGTAAGGTAACTCTGTATGTAGATATAAACAGCTTATTCTAAGCAGTGTTGGATAAGTTACTCTGAAAAAGTAATGAATTACTAGTTAATTACATATTTTACAAATTACTCCCTCCAAAAAGTATTTAGTTACTTATTGCTTATTACTTTCTATATCCTACATCACCCTTGAGTGATTCAAGGATGGACATGAAACAACTTATTTAATTCATTCAAATAAATAATATAAAACCACATAAAGTATACACCAAAGTATTACAAATGTGAGAATTATACATTAAAGCACAGATTTTGAAGTTAAACTTTTTTCATTTTAATGTCATTCCCACTATTGCACACACATATGTTACACAGGAAAAGTAATTCAATTACAGTAACTAAATACTTAGTAACTAGTTCCACCCAACACTGATTCTAAGGTATGAGAAACATAATGCTTTGGATAATAGTTTTAGATATTATATTGCATTTCTGTCAATAGATCCTCTTAAAAACCCTGTATTATTCCTTGAATCAATCTTTAACAAAAGCAGGATATAGCATTTTTGTGTCAGGTGTTTGTTTACCTCTCAGTGTGTAGTATGCTTGGTGACTTGCTATGACATCTCTCACTGATTCCTGAGGACAAACTTTCACCTCAGAGTGGAAGAACTCTGACCGTTTGATTCGACGTTGTTCCATTTCAAATAAAGTCCTCATCCCTGAATTCTGCTTCGGTGGACTCGGCAGGTTAGTCGGGTTAAGTTTGTCTTATGAAAATAAGGAAATAATTTTACATGAAAAATGTACAAAAAACAAAAAATAATCAAATCAAATCAAAAATGTTTGAAGAATCTGTTAAAATATTGTAAAAAACGTTTTACATTATACGTGAACAATCGTTAAAGAAATAACAGTGAAATTCTGTAAAATTACAGATTGTTTACAGTTAATGCAACCTTATTTTTGTCTATGTTAATCTTTGAGGAACATGCTGTTGTTATACATTGGATGATTTCTGATGTCAGTAAAGTCCTCATGAAATCAAAACTAAAGCGTTGTGTATTTTAATATTTCAGAGTGTTAGATTATCGATAAACAATAGTGTGTCGCTCCAAATAATTCAGATTTTTTTCTGTGGATCACAATATTAGTAATTTAACCACAATGTTAACTGAGTCACAAGTTACACAAAATGTTAAAGCTAAACTTCTCTGTACAACATAAAAGCACACTGACTGTCAAGTTCAGCTGCAACATTGCATGTTTATGAAAATAAATTATATTTATTGTTGTGGTTGAAATCTCAGGTCTTCTTAAGCAAAGTACAAACTGCATCTTTTCAAAAAAACATCATACGGATATATATAGAACATATAGAACAACTAGATCTAATCTCGCTTGGCGTATTAAAGGAACCAGGATGACGAATGTCCTCGTCAAAATATACCAGTGAAGATGTATTTCTTACCTTGAATGCCTATGACAGGCAGAATAAAAAGGAATATGGTGAAGAGTGCACATTTTAAAGACATGTTGAACCGAAGCCGTACATCCAACCCCATCTATCTTCACACAACACAAGATGAGCAGCTTCTCAGTCCTTTTTCATGGACACATCCATCAGAAGCCGGAAAAGACATGATGGTCCAGTACTTGAGAGGTCAATACTGAGATCTAAAAAAAATCTAAGGAAAATCGAGTCTCACAAAGCAGAATAGAGTAAGTCTGTTGAAGGTCTAGTAGTCCAGGAGTCGAGGCGTGACATTGTGTAACAGATTACGTTGAGGTAGTTAAAAAAGCAAGCTCTGTTTTGGGAATAATCTGATTATCTGATGCTCAGACATAATCCCGCTTTACCCCGTGGATCCACCCACCTCATCCAATTACAGGCTTTTCCATTCAAGCATCTGTCAGTCTCGATGGCAGTCACCGCTTCAGTGCCCACAACACACCCTCTGACCCGCTGTCCTCAGTCTACACCAAGAGCCATACAACATTTCTGGCAACTGAAATATCTCAATTATTTAGGCATCAATGGAAAAATTTAAAACGTTTGTGCCCTTCATCTCAGATCTTTCTCCAGAGAAAAACAGTCAGAAATCTGACAAATTTGTCTGTCATTAGAGTTTCATAAGAGATGTCAACAATGTGAAACTTCTCTTTCTAAGATCTTTAGCAGATTCATTTACGCAGCAGATGTTTTCAGATCTTTAGCAAATGTCTTAAAGACGTACGCTGGCTAGGTGCAGCACACGTAACTATTATGCTCTCATTTGGTTCTTTTTATATTTCTCCAGTTTAAGGAGAAACATCGGAGTTAATATCACAGTGTAAAGTGTTGTTGTTGTTGAGTGTGCTGTGTGAAGACAGAATCATGTATACTGAAGTCTGTTGAGTCTGTCTGCTGGTATTGAACTGTGACCTCTGTGATCAGGATGAGTAGAAAGTAAGAAGTATTTACAGCTGCCATTGACGGTCCAAAGGCTTGAACTATAAATACTAAAGCCTCACTGGCATCACATGAATTAAACGTTCCTGAAGCTTTTCACATGTACTGTATGTCCATCACATAACAAGTGAACATTACTCAAGTCTCACCTCTTAGGTAGGTCATTTAGAGTATCCTGGAGAGGTGAGGTCTTTAAGTCCCAACATCTCAATACAGGGGTGCCTCAAGGCTCAGTGCTTGGACCGTTGCTCTTTTCAAAATACACGACATCCCTAGGTACTGTCATTCGGAAACATTGCTTTTCCTATCATTGCTATCCGGACCAGAACGGCTAGAAACCTGTTCCACATTTGAAAAGTAGGTTCTGTAGCCATCTTTAAAAATCGGCAGCACCTGACTGATCATTTCTGTCTTCTATTCCATTTCTTCTCTTTCTATCCTTTAAAAACTGCACTTACGTTTTTGTTGTCCTTGTTGTTCCAGTTGCTACTATTGTTTACCTCATTTGTAAGTTGCTTTGGATAAAAGCGTCTGCTAAAAGATTAAATGTAAATATAAGTCTCAATGATCAAAGAAAATCATTTTCACACTTTAAACCGTTTTAATAATAGAAAAACAGCTAAATTATAATGTCATTAAGCTATGTGTTTGTTTGACGTGTTTGATCACTTACAGTTGTTTTGTAAAAGATCATCTTTTCATTTACAAGTTTTTTATTTACTGTTTACAAATATAACAGTTTTGTGGTGCTGCAGGTTACTTCATAAGATGAGGATTTCAACGCTGAGCCGGCCAGACTCTACAGTTACATTGACATTAATTGGCTAAAGCTCATATGTCCACTTCCATCAACATATCCCTTGGTTAATCTCACTCTCTGTTCTAAAAAAATATAGTTATATTAAATACAAAAATACAGAGGCATATATATTATATTATTATATGTAAATTATACAGCCCCAGAAAAAACATGTCATCATCATTTCTAGATGTATTGTGGTAATTCCAGTCATTGTTTCTAGAATTTCAATGAAATCCAACCTCAGGAGTGAAAAAAACCTCCAACAGCAATGTGAAAGACTGACAGCATGACAAGACACATGAAAACTGTCAAAAAAATCCATGTTATCACATAAAAAGTATTTGATAACTTTCCCAAAAACATGTAGAAATATTAATGTTCTTTTGCTTAAAAGTGAATCTGAATAAAAAAAAAATACAGGGCATGTTTTCTGTTCTTTTGACCTGTTTGTCCAGTTTTTATTTTCTGCATATAAATGCTAATAGAAACAGTATTTTCATTTGAAATTAGGTAGAAATGTTGCTAGTGGTTCACAGAATATTACATTAATCTTTTTACCTAAACACATACCTACATAGTACATTTAAAATGAAGGGTCTCTAAATTTTTTCCAGGCTGTATGTTCATAAAAGTGTCCCATTTTACTCCATATGATACATTTTGTAAGGTTAGTGTTTAAATGACAAAAAAATCACACAAAAAGTACCCACAAGCTCTTTAATTCAGTAAGAATACTGCAATAGTTTTAAAATGCTGTACACATTTATTGAAATTTCTTTTAAAGAGCACTGTCACTTTAAGGGAAAGAAAAACGAATAGGACCATATACATGTACCTCCTTCAGATCAGCATCACACCGATTTCTGTCTTCTGTATTCCATAAATCAATTCACATATCCGCATTAAAAATAACACATTTAATACTCAAAACAAAAAAGAGTCTATATTCTGAGATGTTTCATAGTAAAAAAGGTAACAGAGAGAAAGATTTATCTTGATAATGTACATCAATGTACAAACTGTAAGAGATCTGTAAAAAAAACACTCAATTACAGGCTTTCTTAAAAATTGGACAGAAAGTGCAAATAATCATCTAAGCAGATGTACACCAGTGGCTTTCAACCGGTCCATCAAATCACTTCAATAACAGAAATACGATGCATAGTTAAGACTGCAAAAATAATATATGCATACATAAAAAATAAAAAGAAATCAACAAATAATAGCACAGACTTGTGAAACTCGAATAAAACACAAAGTTAAATTTCGACATTAAACAAGAGAAAGGATTAACACAAACATCACATGTTTTGCTCTTCATACCATTGAAAAAACCTTATAAAAAAACAATAATGCTGTATTTTTAGGGCGTTATTGAACTAAAATGTTTATTTTTCGGTAGTTGCATTGTGTTATTATTTCAGTGTTCAATATACAATCTGAGTCCTGACATAACACCAGCTGAGAGCCACTGATCTAATTTAAACGTCATGCTACACAAATTTCTCGACCACAATTTTCACATAATGCCATGCTCTCAATGTGAAGCTTTACATGCCAAATTCCACACAGCAGGATTTCTGGGTAATGGAGTTCTACAACAACTACATGTACATCGCCGTGTCTGACAGCAGAAATAAACACATCAAAGATTAAGATGACTTTAAAGGGATGGTACAACCAAAAATAAAAAATCTGCTTTGTGTTCATACAGTGGATATCAATGGAGTCCAAAGTTGTTCGGTTCTTCCAAATAGTTAAGTAAATGATAAAAGATTTTTCATTATATGTGGCTGAACTATCCCTTTTCAATGCTGTACAGCTTATTTGACAAATAAAGGTCAGATATGCTTCAAACATCTATACAGAGAGATATAAACCAGAGTAAAAGTTTACGAGTAATAAATCAGATCGTACAGAGTTAATTATAAATATTTGACAGTCTATCATCATTCGAAAAGAAAAACACAATACACTATCCATGAATACCTCATTTAAAGACTACACTTGACAGTGCAGATTGAAATCAACGTGGAAAAACCACATCTTTGATCTGAGCTCCCTTTAGATGTTTTGCATAGCAGGTGTGTGTGATGTTCCTGTCCCAAATCATACAGAGCAAAATAAAGGGTGACCAGATGTCTCGCTTTCTTCAGATAGACCAACAATTCACAACAAAGTGTCAATATTTTAATATTAAATATCACATGTGGTACAGCTTGTGATTCATGCAGAGAGAAAAAGATTTTGTCTATATTTTAAATTGAAATCTAGAGATGTATTTGGTTGTCATGATAACTTCATGCACTCAACATTTGATGCTTTGGGTTTCAAGGTTATAAATAGGTTAATGAAATGTGTCTACAAAAACAAAACAACACGCTTGTTATTTATTCTGTTATTTGCAGTTCTTTTTGAAATGTACATTTCATGTTACATGCACAACACTTTGTTTTCTCTCATTAAAAAAATTATTTAAAAAATGTGGGATTCGGGTATTCCTTATCATTTTAGAAGAGGTTTCTCGAAACCCTTCACCCCACACATAACACAAATCCGTCCAAAATTCTCACGGTGAAATAGTTTTGCATTTCAAATATACAATCAGAGTAAAATGCTGCATAAGAAAAAGAATGAAATTAAAATAAATATAAATTCTTACACTGTTCATTCAATTCCAAGAGTTCATTTGCAAAAACAGATTTTTTATAAAAAAATCAATATTCATGTTTTTTTATTGTGCATTTCAATGAATATCAACCAAAGTGCAGTTGGTTTGTTTTGATTTAAGCCATAATAACTCATAACATGATAACATAAAAATAAACATGATTTTAGAACATATTGAAAAACAGAGTTATCTCATTTTGGAACCAAACTCTTCAAATAGATTATACTGTTAGGCTGTTTTGAGTAAATAGTCATAATTTAAAAATTACATTTAACAAACACAATAAAAACATGACAATAATAAATAACATGATTTTTGAAAAATTGAAAAAGAAATTGCAAATAAACTCTTCGTGTTTGCTGCCGTCTCGAATTGGCTTTACAAGTCATTAAAATATATTATTTCAACTTTTGGCCAGTGGTGAGTTCTTAAAAAATGACGGTAGATAAAAAACAGTGCAGTATTTCACGTGTGTAACTTTTTGCTTTAAGGCCTCAACCTTTGCGAATGCTGACAATTTACAAAGACAATTTGAGCTTCTGAGTTAAAATGATCATTTATGCAAATTGGAGAAAAAGCTGAATCTTAAATGTTTCGTTTTCTTACATTTGGTTTTTCTCAACATTTTTACAAAACAATCATTCCAGATTATAAATGAAAAAAAAAACCCAATATGTTATATTCTCAGACTCAGAGCTCATGCACTGAATATGTATCACCTCACTTTGACATGCGAGGAACCTCAAAACAACCTCTGATTCCAACACATCCACAAAATGGACAAACACTAGAAAAAAGGAAGGTTTGATTGCTTTTACCAAATCCAAAGCACACTGCGGGAAAACAAAGGCAGAAGAGATGAGATCTGTTGATAGGTCACATCATTACACACGAGTCATTAGAAAATGATCATGTCGTCTGTACGTTGAGCAAACAGGACACACGCACACAAAGCATCCACAAAGACCCACAGCTGAACCTGATAATGTCCGATTTAACATCCGAGGAGCGAGTCAGGTAGACTTTGATTGACAACAAGAGAAAACTGGACTTCAAAACCAATAATACACAGATTATAAAAGACAATCATATAAAACACTGAAGAAACAGAGGAGAGAAGAAGAGGTAACAGTCACACAAGCAGTTCAACTGCTAGCTGCCCCGAGTAACAACACACACACATGCGCACACACACACACACACACACACACACATGCGCACACACAGATTTACAGCTTTTGGTCATGACCAAAATCCTAAAGCATTCTTCTGAAGGAAGTGAAAGAGTAAAATGTCATCATTGTTCTGTCAGTTAATTCTATGAAACGGGTGCCTGAAAAAGTTTCATTTCTCTGTTATAATCTCTATATGTTGGAATATAATGACACCTTTAAAAATGTTATGCTGCTATTTCTAGAAAAATTGGTTTTAAAATCTCAATTGTTTACTATAAAAAACAATTGTTAAAAAGGTTGACTTTTTTACATAAATAAACTCTTAAAACATAACGTATTCTTGATTGAAAAGAGAAGACTTATATTGCCAAGTTTTAACATTTATTCCTTTAAAAAATATAATAGTAAGACGGTTGATGCATCATCATTGGGCACCAATTCATTTCTATTTTATAATAAATATCAATAGAGTGCATTTATATATATATATATAGAGAGAGAGAGAGAGAGAGAGAGAGAGATAGAGAGATGAAAAACAACATGCTAGCTTTTATCTCCATATATACATAAATATTTTGACCAAAATATTTGGTAAAATAGAAAAGTGAGAAACACTGGATGAAGATATCAAAATAAAAAAAAACATAAAAAAGTAATTTTAGTTCTATATGAACATAGTAAAGCTGGCACAAGATATATTTTTTGTTAAAATTATTTTTCCACATACACACATACATGTGTGTATATATGAGACATGCACGGCACCCGTTTTGCAGAATGACCCCCTTCATATTAATTATTCTTTAGGTGTTAATTGTTATTGTAACCAAACAGGCGGGACGAGAACCCACAGGCTTTCCACTCATCTTCTTCAAATCTGTATATATATATATATATAAAAAACAACACATCTGTTAGACGTCAGAAGGAGAAAAGTGTAGAAACTGTGTGGAGGTCGGCTCCGTTCACACGGTCTCATGATAAGTGCTCTTTGTTCTTCAGTCTTTATAATATACACGCATTATCTAACACGATCAAGTGTCCCGTGGACTGTCCCTACATGCAGGCAGCTCATTTCACTGGACGAGAGAGATAATAGGCTTCTTATGTACATTTGCTTATATACTGCAGATGTCTCTGGAGTCAGGTGTGGGGGGGCGTCTGAAAGAACCTTACGATAAACCAACACGAACCATCATCACTGGTGAGGAAAGAGGTTTACAGTGAATAAAGATGCATTAGGATGACGTCACACTAGACCAACACAACCAGAGCTTAAATGTCCGCTGTATGACATTTAGCGGCATCTAGTGGTGAGCTTCCGAATTGTAACCAACGGCTCACTCCACCCCTCCCTTTTGAAGCACTACGGTGAAGATGTCGCATTTTCGCTTCTTTTTCGAATAAGATATCCTTTCTACGAAATACATAGTTATGGATATTATACAAAGCTTGACCCAAATCTATCTAGAGAGACGTCACCTTTAGTGATCCATTGTCACGGGTCTCTGGCCTCCTCCTGTAACTCTGGCCGGAAAGCATTTTGGTAGCTAATTCTGTCGGACCTGCTAAAATTTGGTCTAAGAGTGATGAAATTGAACTTGATCGTTTTGTAGTTCTAGGAAAAGGACTATTGTGGCTCTGAAACTTCAATCGAGTGCTGAAGGGTTGTGCCCTTGTGCTTCAGTTGAACGGGGCATCTGTAGAGGATTGTGGGAACACCAGGTGTGTTATGGGGGATAAACCGTTGTTTTGTGTTTCTGAGGGTGGATATTTCTGGACAATAGACAAGAAAGGATTCCAGTTCAATATCCACTTGGCTGGTTGTATGCGTGCGCCGTTACATTTGGTTGAAATACTTATGCTTGTGTTTCCGGTTCTCAGTATCGGTGCGACTGGTGCTGAGATGACGAAGAGTATCCCATAGTGCTTTGCGACTGGGTGGAGCCTTGCACGTTGCTCTGGTAACTGAGCCTCGAGCCAGAGTGCTGTAAAGAGAGGAATTATAAATCCTTCATTGATATAGATGCATCTGAGCACATGAATAAAACAGTTTCCGTACCTGGTATTCTGTCTGAAGAACACTGGTTCCTGAGGTGCGGGGCTTTTTGTTGGGTGGCCCCTGGTCTTGTCCGTGTTGTATGGACGCACCCGTGTTGGTGCCTGCCGTGCCGTTTGTCTGCGCTGAAGTCTGCTGGGATGGAGCCTGTTGAGTTTGTGTTTGCGTCTGCGTCTGCGCAGCGGTCTGCTGGTGCTGCTGTGTCTGATTCTGAAGGAGACACATTATTTCATTACATTATTTCTGCACTTTAACAGTACATTACACATTTATATACGTATATTTACCGTATATATATACACAGTAAGAAGTCATCCAACAACAATGTCTGACAAGACTGTTATTTTGCTTAAAAGTGAATCTGAACTTGTTTTCTTTGCCGTGTTTGAGCTCTGAAAAAATACAGAGCATCTTTTCACCTGTTTCTCCAATGCAAATAGAAACAATAGTTTTATTAGAAATTTGGCAGAAATGTTGTTAGAAGTTCACAGAATACGACAATATTTATAATTTGACCTAAACTCATACCTTTAAATAGTAAATTCGGAAAAACTGAAAATTATTTTGGAATGATCTTGTGTCTGTATATATATATATATATATAGGGGTAACACAAGGGCATAAATCACTGTTGACTCATTTTGTCATATAGATCTGGTTTAGCTTTTAAATAGCATCTTTTATGTCTTGTATATCTGCAGAAGTTCTGTAAGTGATTTATAAATGTCTGAGATGTGTACGCAAACTTTAATATTTCACAAAATGTTTCGTTTTCTAAATCAATCTCATAGAAATGTTTCAAGATTCGGTTCATTGCTGAGAGCTTGATCTCACACTTTACTTCACTGCCATCTGCTGGTCTGTCAAAAACCCCATCACACAAACAGCTTACTGTCTGCAGGAGCGCCGTAAAGCTTTATCAAGTGTGTTTTATATGTATCATTCACTACAGAAAAATACATTTCTATCAATCCCTTTTTATAATCTAAGCTCAACTGGAAAGATGTTTTATATTAAAAAAGCTGCTCTAATGCAAGAAAGTAAGTTAATGACCAACTGAAAGCAGTAAGTCACATCTGATCCATTAACTCAACGCTTCAGACATCACAGATCATGTGTCTGGGAAAGGGGCTCAAAGTTCTGATAAAACGCTTCGATGTCAAACAAACAAACACGATAAACCCTTCACAAATTTGAAAGGCTAATGCAAACATCATTAATGTCAACAAATATTTATTTATATGTGACTGTAAGTTTACACACGCCATCTGAAAAATGAATAATAATACAAAAAGAGGAACTTGTTTTGATGTAGAACTGCTCTGAATAATCTTTCATCTATAATTTAGATGACTGCACTTGCCATCTTAATAAATGATGATAATAATAAATAATACAAATAATACATCTAATGAGTAAATACTTTAATACAGAAGTGTTTGTTCTTCTACATTCTTCAAAATATCTTTTGTGTTTCACACAACAACAAAAAATCCAAATTTTCAATCCAATGATTGCCCAGAATTGTTATTTAACATTTTTGGCCGGAGTATCCCTTTAAATGAGTGTTCTCATGTTTGTTCTAGTTGAGTCAGTAAGTAGCTTTTAGCCCAGCACATGTGTGTAGTTTTGAGTGTAATAATGGATGTGTGTGTTTGTGTAATCTGACCTTTCAGTATAATCAAAGACACACCATCCTGATAATATGCAGCCCACACACACACACACACACACACACACACACACACACATTAAACAAGTGTCTAAATGAGAAAGTAAATATTGACTCTGTCCAGCCCTGCAAGCTGAGGTCCTTGTGTTGCATTTGTGTGTGTGTGTGTGTGTTTGTCTTCTGCCTGAGCACACTTTACCCCGTCACTGCTCAACAACGCTGTTATTTGCAGTCCTCGCTCTGAGAATCTTCTCTCCTGTCCTGATGTTTCATGTAGCTTTCATTGGAACAAATATAACACACCTGCTACACAAATGATCATCAGGGCCTATAAAGATATGAATCCTAGCAGATGCTTTTATTTGCAATGATTTAAAGATGATATTCTTGGAAATGAAAACGCTCACGTCCCTGCGGAGCTCAAAAACGGTTTTGTTGTCAGTATTATTGTCGTTTTATTGCTATTTTGAATTGAATTTAATTTTTTATGTGATTTTTTTGTTTGCATGTTTATTATAGTGTAATTCTAAGCAATTCTGTAATGTGCTTTAGTCAATGTTTTTTGTTATATTGCTATATCCATCCATCCATTTTCTACCGAACTACCTCGGGTCACGGGGAGTCTGCGCCTATCTCAGGAGTCATCGGGCATCAAGGCAGGATACACACTGGATGGAGTGCCAACCCATCGCAGGGCACACACACTCACTCATTCACTCACGCACTCACACCCTACGGACAATTTTTCCAGAGGTGCCAATCAACCTACCATGCATGTCTTTGGACCAGGGGAGGAAACCGGAGTACCCGGAGGAAACCCCCGAGGCACGGGGAGAACATGCAAACTCCACACACACAAGTCGGAAGCGGGAATCGAACCCCCAAACCTGGAGGTGTGAGGCGAACGTGCTAACCACTAAGCCACCGTGCCCCCCTATATTGCTATATATATATATATATTGCTTATTTCAGACTATTGCTAAAGTAACATCTCTAATGCAACATTTTAAATTTAAAGCCATTTTCTTTTTGATTTCAATAAACGATAACCTTTCAATGAGTTTTAATAAACTATAATAACCTTGCAGCCTTTTACATGCAAACATCATAATCACTATACAGTCGTTTAAAAAAATTATCTCAGGAATTCAACTTTGTTTACAAGTGAGTGTTCTACAGACATGAGTGATGTTCATGTTGCTTAAAAAACTGCAGGGGTTAAATTAGGTCGGGGACGGGTCGTCCGGGGCGGATCCCTGCCACATAGGCTGACGGTCTCGCTCTGCTCCATGCATGTCTGCGGCTCTTCTGGTGTTATGAAGCGGCACTCCATCGTGTCCCAGAATAAATCTCAAGTTTAAGTAACAATTTACCTTTTTTGTCAATGTATAAACTTAAATTGTGGATAAGACGGATCTATATGCAACGTAACCCGACTCGCAGTCGTACATTAACCGCATTAACAGTGCGCGCAGAAATCATTCCATGCGTTCCATTACGAAGTGACCCTCCCTATGCCCTACTCTCTCCGAATAGTAAAGCACTTGATGTGTAAGCTGTGAAGGGAAAAAAATAATTGTCTATTGAAGATTCACTTGGGAAAAGGAGCAATAAAAACACTGTTGTTTTCACTTTATTTGGACTATCTTATTTATTTGACGTTTTGTATGGTGACCCCTTCCCGAATGGCCTTTCGGATTGAGATATATTCTATTCGGAACATGCCGCACGTGTCTGCGCATGCTTGGGTCTCCTTCACCCCCCAGCCGCACAATGCCTATTTGCAAGTTACGTTCAATTTCCACTACAGCAGAGTGTGCCTCTGGCAACGTGAAATGGGTTTGTTTTGAGGCAGGTCATTTATTTCACAGTAACACGTCTCCGACATGAAGCCGCCATTTGCAAGCAGTCAGAAACGTACGCCACAATCTTGTCTTTCCTACTGTTTACAGTTACGTTACGATTGGCTGTCGCCCGGCGTGTGTCGCTTGATATTTGCATAAAGTTAATAAGAGACACATTTTTTGGCACTCTCCGCCAATCGCAACGCCTTTCGATTTCGCCTTTCAACCCCGCAGACACAAATGATCAAAGCATAATTAAATCTAGTAGCAGAGTTACTGCGAGGTATTTTCAGTGCATCCTTTGTTTATATCTCCTTGTCTCAACGGTTATCGTGGCCTATGGTTGTGAAACGACGACAGACGCCAGGAGAACTCCAGGCGCTTTGGAAAAAAGGAGAAAGCAGTACGGCTTGCGTAAAATATCTTTATTTGTGTTCTGAAGACTCCGGGAGGTCTCATCCCTGATAGCACACATATATCTGGCTAACGTCTATTTGACGTCTGCATTTACATCTGCAAGACATCTACAATACATCATTTGCTCATCTGCAATAGGTCTTGGAGACGTCTGCTGTCTGTAAGATGTTTATGATTTAGAATGGATGTAAATCTGCTCTTTCTAAGATGTTTAGCAGATGTTTTTACACAGCAGATCTCCAGATCTTAAGCAGACGTATTACAGATGTTCAGACGTCTCCAAGACGTATTTCAGATGTAAATGCAGACGTCAAACAGACGTAACCCAGATGGGTTGTGCTATCTATATATAATAACACAATATAGATTTTGAGATGAACTTTTCCTTCCATGGGTCATCTCTCAATCATTTTGTATAAAGTTTTGACAGAGAAGTATTGAAAAAAAACAGGTCATACAATGTGTACAAAGGGATCCCTCAACTTATATTTTACAGTTTGCCGATGAATACGATTTTAAGCTTTAGTAACCCACAAAGCCCCTCCAGACAAAAAATCCCAATTTAACCCAACTGTGTTTGACCCTTTAAGCATGGTTAAAAAAAAAAAACACAACCTAGCAACCATCCAGAACACCCTAGCAACCATCGAAAGGTTGACTACACAGGCGAGTTCTTATAAATGACATAAGTTAGTAGTAAAAAAACTCTAAAAGTGTAAGATGCTGCACAGGGTACCAATCAGATCTGGATAGCATCACATGTTTGTGTGTGCGTGTGTCTATGTGTGTGTGTGTTTGTGTGTGTTTGTGTGTGTGTGTGTGCGTGTGTGTGTTTGTGTGTGTGTGTGTGTGTGTGTGTGTGGTGAACATCAGGCTCTGTTACCTTCTCAGTTTTCTCCTCGGGCTCATCTTCATTGAGAAACTCTCGTTTGGGATAGGGAATCTGACATCCGGCAAAGACACTAAAACACACCACACACGACTGTTCATGTTTCTTCTCTTCAGAACGTCAGTATTACTGATTAAAAACTTGTTATTTAATGTGACACAAATTCAAAGAAGCATTTTACAGATCCTCATCCTATAGTTGAACAAAAATGTCCTTGGGTCTCAGTGTAGTTTATGGGTGTGTGTGGTCACTCTTACTCAGATGTGGGTAGGGGGTCCTCGAGGAAATAGGGGTCCTGCAGCGCCTGTTCTGATGTGATTCTTTTGGTAGGGTCCATGGTGAGCAGCTTCTGAAGCTATGTGAAAGAAATAAAAGATATGTGTTACACACATATACTCCGTGTGCAGTGTATATTGCGGCACATATGCAGCGCGGATGCTAGATGAGCCACAAATTCAACAATTGTCACATATTTGTCACTTTAAACCTCCCACACGCTGTATAACAAACTGTGTTGTGTATTTCACATAAAATTATACTTTAAGATATAATCTTTACCAAATTAGGTGTTTTTAAATCTTGGTGTTCATTTTTTTCTTGCTTTATCCCAAAATCAAAGTAATACAATTTTCAGACTATTGAAATGTCAATGTTTTATGTCTATCTTCATGATTTGGAGCATGATACGTGTGCTATCGTTTAAAATCTGTCAGTGCTGTAGTTAAAATAGACTGGATGCATAAACGATCGCTGCACTGCAACTGACGGACCGCACCGCATGCGCGTGCTGTGTGAATGATCTTATCTGTTAAAAACATGGGAACGTAGAAAAATATGCACTGCAAACAGAGTATGTGTGAATCACACGTTACAGTGTGTTACAACAGTGTGTTACAGGGGCTTCAACACTTCATCACAGTGGTCAGTATATTAAACTGTTTGAAACACACTCACCAGGAGAAAGACTTTGCTGTCGGGTTTGACTTTGTGTTTCTCCATGTATTTGATGAGACTGCTGTTGGCATATCTGTGAAACACACACACACACACACATACACACACAAAAACAGTACATTTACACTAGGGTTGCAACTAAAATGTTTGATCTAATTAAATACATGATATCCGAGCTAACGCATGACGAACCAGTCACGTTATTTTCTGGTCACTTTTGGTAATATCAGGACTTACCAACTGGCATGTACCAGGCATGTCATTTCATTACCATTAAATGACCAATTCATGACGTGGCCTGCACCAACTCCTGCCGTTACAAGTTTTAGGAGAAGTTCACTTTCAAAATACATTTTCATGATAATTTACTCACCCTCATGTCATCCAAGATGTTTATGTATTTGTTTCTTTAATCGAAAAGAAATTAAGGTTTTTCCATATAGTGGACTTCAATGGACTCTTAATGGTTGAAGGTCAAAATGACAGTTTCAGTGCAGCTTCAAAGGGCTTTAAACCACACCAGATGATGAATAAGAGTCTTATCTAGTGAAACGAACAGTCATAAAAAAAGGCCATCATTAAAAACATTGACCATGTGCTTCCACAAATAAGACGTTGGACTGTCATGATCCTGCCGCAAGACTACAAAAGTATGACAAGGTGAGGCAGGATCATGAGGACCTGGCATCCCCCAAGGGGACACACTATGAACAGCACAAAACTGACTGGGAGATGGACAGAGGCATTTTTCCCTCATATCTTCAATTTCAGGGACATTCTGACTGCATTCTACAGGCTTCATCACGCACTGTTGTTGTCCTGCATCATATACTTCTCTAATCAACTGTTTAAAATGACAGATGACTGTAGGTACGGGACAGGGCGAGTGTGTTAAAGCCTCAGTGACATTTTAAATGAAAGTGTTATCCTTTTATTAAAAATAACTTAGCTTTGAGGACTTCAATAAACTGATATGCTCTGACACGTTGACAAAATTCCCATTTAGAGAAGATATAAGTGTTCAAAACTGACAGTCTGGCACGTGCGCTCAAACAAATCTAGAAATTCCATGACATCATGAATCGGAAGAGTCCCGCCCTCTTCACTACGAGATCTGCGGAAGCATCGCTCATATCAGCCACTTGTCTGCACATTTGTTATCTCCTACATGCAGGGGCGCAACTACACATATTCAGAGGGGTATGTGTGGTCAGTTTTGGCGCCACCCCAACCCAATACAGACAACATAAAAACACATAAAAATATCCATAGACAAGTTATATATTGCCTTTGGAGTCATTCTAGTTATATTTTAAATCATGTCAATACATAATTGAGATAAGTACATAAAGTTAGTGCAAAGAAATGTACAATAAATGAAGATGCAACTAATTATTATTTTGACAATCTAATAATCGGATGATTCTTTTTTTCGGATAAAAGGCTCTTTGGATTTCCCCCATACTCTAAAATATTTTAGTTTGTGGTTCATATTTCATGAAAACACAACATCATTAAAGTAAAACAAAGACAAACTCACTTGCATTGAACAAAGAAGTTTTTAATAACAATCATTCTTTTGCGCTCTCTTGTCTCTGTCATCCTGCTGTCATTCATTGCGCTGTTTCACTGTCCTCACGCAACCTCACGGTGCGATGTGCTGCACGCTGTATTGAGAAGAATGCGTCAGCTCGTGTGACATGCAGAACACAGGCCTGACGTTCCAACTGCACAGCTCGTGTCGTATGGGGAAGGCGCATTGTGACCATTGATGAAGAGCCTGACAACTAACATATATGCGTGATAGTGGGAGACTTAACAACCTTAACAACCTTTAGCGCCTCAGGACGTTTCCTTGCTTGATCCATTTGGTGACGTGACTAAGCGAGTGGTTGACATAATAACTTGATTAAATAAAATATATTTGTTGAACTCATTTAAAATGCGAGACAAAAGTATAACTGAAATGTTTTAAATATTGTTCTATTTTTATTATTTATAACATTTTATAAAAAAAACGTATTATATAATATTTTGGCCCCCCTCGTACGGCGCCACTATGTACCGCATATACTGCATACCCCATGCATTTTGCGCCACTGCCTACATGATGAATTTCTCATAACACACTAGATGTGGGATGATTCAGACATTGTACACATTTAAATGTAAGTCTTAATTTCACGTTAGTGTCACGCGAGCAGTTGCATCATGTGATCTGTGCCCCTGTTGAGAGACACGACCACACAGAGCTGAACATATGAATCGATCATATGCACAAAACTTATCTGACCCGTTTCAAGTCTTCACCGAATATTGTACGTCAAAACTCTATGGAAGAGATCAGACATCACAGCCTTGATGAGTAATGGAGAACGTGTCATGGTTCCACTATCATGTCATGTTTTATTCCTGTCTCGAGTGGAGCCATGGCATTGGCTGATGGTTTTATGTGGGAAAGACATGGTTCTTTCTCGTGTCTTGTCATTGTTCCCTACCTCTTATTCCTCGGCAGCCTCTCCTTAGTGTTAATCCCCAGCACCTGTTCCTCGTTATGATCCTGTGTTTGTTCCCTATAAAGAGTCCTCATGTTTCATTGTCCTGTGCTCGTTCATTGTATGTGATACCTGGTCCTCGTCTGAGCTGTTTATCAAACCTTGTATCTCTGTTTCATGCCCTCGTCTTGCCTTGTTCCTGTTTCCGGTGTCTAGTAAGTCTTAGTTTAGTGTTTGTTCCCAGTGTTTGTTTTCTTAGTTTAGTTAGTCCGTGTTCTTGGTTTTTGTTAAAGGTATTCTGTCTTGTTTCCCCATAGTGGGTTTTGTTTTGCCTTTTGTATAGTCTTATTTGTTTGTAAATAAATACTTTTGTTAACCCCTTCATCCGCCTGCACTTGGGTTCTCCTGCCATGTCTTCCCGAGAGATCCATGACAGAACGCCTGTGTCACAAACACACATTAATGACACATCACCGGTATCACTGATCTTCATATTCTTTTCAATAGAATTTTACCTAACTGTGGCTGACTGTGTGTCGTAAACAAAACGCTATTGGTTGTTTTAAAAGGGGGCGGGGTCACTCGATATGTCTCGCACTCTCTCCATTTTTCCGTTGAAATTGCATCAACAGATCAAATAATGCTGTGAGTTCCAAGGCTTTGCAATGGAGTTTTAAATGCGTTAATTGTAACTTGCAATTTCTTATCATAATGAATTAATTAATCTTATTAACGTGTAATTACTTAGCCCTGATTTACACACAAACTTACGATTCAATACTGTAGAGCCTTTAGTCTTTATTAATGTTTTAACATTTTATAATAACAGTAAAAACCAAAATACATCTGACTATCATATTAGATCCACTGAATGACTTCTATTGTGACCTCTTCATTATTCAGTATAAGTCATCTATTACAACTGTCTATTACAAAAAATAAATGTTTAGTTTCATCTATTGTACGCAATTAATGTTTGCATGTAGTTATATTTGTAATCTCTATAAAGGTTTGTAATGGCAAGATACTCATGATTTTATTTGAGTAACGTCAAGCTTTTGAAGAGCAGTGTTCACAATTAAAGGCTAAGTGTCGGTTTCCTGGACAAGGTTTTAGCCTGTCCTAGACCAAATTAAATGTCAGATAAAACAACTTACACTGACACATCTTCAAATATATCAGTGTAGTTGTTTTGCCTCAAGGTACACACAGTAATGTTTTTATTTTGTAAAGTATGTTTTTACAATTAAAGTAATTATATAAACTAATCCCTCTCCAGGAAACCGCCCCAAAATGTATTGTGTTAAACTATGCTGATGTGCTCCTGTGGTTACACCCATGTTGACTGATGTCATACATTCAATAAATATCACATGGACACGCCTCAGGAATGTGAAATCACTTCTGAGAAGACACTTGTTTCCGCAGAATAACAGGGTGTGCTTTCAACTTGATTAAAGGTGTGAATATAAAACAGCACTCACGTGGTTCGTCTGAAGTCTTTCTGGAGCGTCGGATACTCTGGCATTTTCCGGATGTCCTCCCAGTCTTTATCTAGACAATTCACATGATATTAATGAGGCTAAAAGACTGATGACTGAAAACAGCATTTCTATGAATAGTACGATGTAGAATGAACACGTGCAATTCCATTAAAACCATCAATCAGAGACATTTTCAAAGCTTATGTTCTCATGTCTCCTGAGATAGGCGCAGGCTCCCCGTGACCCGAGGTAGTTCGGATAAGCGGTAGAAAATGGATGGATGGATGGATGTTCTCATGTATGTATATGAGTCCACATAAAGCATTCATAGTCTTCTGTACATTATCAAATTATTTTTTGAATGTACAAGACATTTTATATACGAGTATAATTTTACGTAAAAACACATGTATTTTACAGTATGTTTTTCACATGTCATCACAAGGGAACTGAGATGAGAAAATGTTCCAAATCAATGTCTCACGTGTGAACGTCTTTTTAAACACGTGACATTCATATGGCTTTTCCTTAAGGGTATCTTTCCTGGAAAGTCAAATTAATTCATCACATGTACATTTAAACTGAGATAAAATGTACATTTTTAATACTAAAATAATTAAAATGATTAAATTAAGTTAATTCAAATTAAATAAATGTTATATTAAATGATAAATCAAATGAACGATTAAAGTTCATATGTTAACAATGCGTAAATACAATTTTATTATCATTCATTATTTATTTAATTATATAATAATTCTTTACTAAATTTTTAAATAATATTAATTTTATATTATAGCGTATTTATGATATGTAAATAAATCCTTTCTGAAATATATTTCTTTTTTTTATATTTCTTTTTATATGGATGCTGATGGACACAAATAAAATAAAGTGACTGCTTCACATTGTATTATTAACAGCTTTAAAATGAAAACTTCAAAATGAATTGACATAAGGGTCAGTTATGAGGAAAGAGAGCCAGAAACAGCCACAGGAACAAAGTCTGTCCTCACTCAAAAGCCCAACAACACTGGGATTTCATCTCAAATGTTTACCAGTCGAGTGGTTTCTGAAACCGCCGAACATAAAGACTCTGTACACACCTGAACAAACCTTTAACTCCGTCATTAATCTCAACAACATCTCTACAGACAAACTAAATCTCCTCAAGCTCTACAGCGGGAACAGAAAGACGTCTGGGTCTTAATTCTCATGACTACATGACAATATTTCCCACCACATTTCCAGCTCAGCAGGATGGACAGAAACGTTTTTGACTAATTTAACAAAGAGAGGAGGGCTGTGTGTTATATATAGACTGGTGTACAAACACTTCTATTGTTGATCTTCAATGCAGTGTCAACGTCAAAATACAACACAATCCTCTCTACCTGAAAATGAAACACACTGTGTCAAAGTAACTGATGTTTTGTCCTTCAGCGTGATCTAAAGAATCAATTTTACATATGGGATCATGTAAAAACTTTTCACACTCGCCCCAAAATGTAAAAACAGTCGATGATCAGGGCCGATATATATCCTGTCAATCAATAGAGGACAGGAAAATGAAAGGAATTTGTGCTCTGTTTGTGGAAAAAGAGAAAACTTTATTGAGTATTGCCATTGTATAGAACTTTACACATTTACTATTATTATTAGTTACTATTTCTCCACTAGGTCTCAAATATATATTCTACGTTTTAAACCCCCGGTACACACTTCAACCATGATGATCTTATAGAACCATCCTGAAAAAACAATTATTTAATGGATTTATTTGGTAATAATGTTAAATCAAATTGTAATAACAACAAAAACTAATTTTGTAATGGTTTTAATAGAAAAAGCTAAAGGTTCATAATGGTAACCAGTAGAATTTCTGTGATGGTTTCTATTGTTTTTAGCAAGGATGCAATACTGCTGTAGAAGCAATAGAAACCCAATTCTAATGGTTCCCATGAAAATCCCATTAACTTTTCCATTACAATTTGATCGATTTGTATGCAAACTTGTCCTCTGGGGTGACAGCAAAAATTTTGAAGAAAAAAACATATACTTTTATTCTATTCTAAACATAAATAATAATAATATAAATAATGTAATATTAACAGTTTTTTTTCTAGATTTTACTATGTCACACGATTTATTCGTCAACTAACCATTTATTTTGATTCATGTCCTTAATCTGTTTGTATTAATAAAGTGTTTATAATGCTAATACTTGATAACTCAGAAGGTTTCTAGAGAGCAAAGGTTTTGTCATCATGTATTATCATCATTCAGGTTGGATTTCAGCTTTAATTTTTAGATTCAGAATCGCGACAGCAAACAGCTATTGGACTGCTGAGTCGCTTTCAGCCCAAAATGGTGGAAGCGCAGGACTGCTGCTGGGCGTAAGTGTTACAATGGAACGTTCTACTGAGTTTCCTGGAATCTTATACTCTTTGGGAGACACCGAGAGAACACACAATTATGCACAATTATTACCTGCTGGGAAGCCCATGACACTGAAGATGCGATCTAACTGGTCGTGATGGAAAGGATTGCTGGTCTTTATGTCTTCTTGTCGGCAATGGAAGATCGGTTCTGACGTCAACAGCTCAGCAAAGATGCAGCCTATTGCCCAAATATCTAAAAGAAAAAAAGCAGCACATATTAAAAACCCATACAGGTTAGCACAGAAAAGAAAAAGATGAAACAATGCGTAACGTACCGATTGCTTTGGTGTAGTGTCTCGCCCCGAGCAGAAGCTCAGGAGCTCGATACCAGAACGTCACGACCACCGGGTCCAGATCAGCCAACGGCTTTAATGGGGAATTAAACAGGCGCGCAAAACCCATATCAGCTAAAACACACAAGCATCAAATCCACTTAAGCAAAGATACACACTCAAAACTTTCTTTCACTTCAAACAAACAGGTTCAATATAAACATACATAAGTTGTATCAACTTTTTAGGAACACTCTTTTCCACTAATGTCTAAAAATCAAGGAAGCAAAAATCTAAACAGAACAAGTGATTTAAGGGTCAGAGAGAGGATGGAAAGGGATCATGGAAAACTAAATACAGGTCATATTTCTGATGCAAAGTGAAAATCAAATTGAGACGCAAATAGATGATAAATGAAAGCAACACTCCTCGGGATTCTTAAGCTAAACAACAATTGCTATAGGTGCACAAAATGTGTAGCACATTTTAAATGTTGTTGCATGCTTTGTGTTTCGATTAATCGCATCCAGAATAAAAGTTTGTATCTATAAACACACATGCACATATTAAAAATATGAATGTATATATTAAAAATAAAAGTTTATGTAAGTGCAAATATTTCTCAAAGATATATGCATGTATGTGTGCAAACATGTGTTTATAAATACAAAAGAAATATGCACAGTGCACAGAGATATGTTTATTCTGGATGCTGAACAGCCCTACAGCAGATAGTTTGGGAAACGTTTACACTGTAAAGATTACGAAAGGGTTTCAAAGTAAATGAACATCAACTAACATAAAGAAATGTAAACTGTAATGTAATGTTTCAGACAGAGATGGTGACACAGACTTAAAGTTCTGATTGCAGCTTTAAAGTATATTAAAAAACATTCTTCAATTATTTTTAATAATACTTAAAAAAATTAAAGAAATACTTTAATGTTAACTATATGGTGTTCTTATAAGTTGCTTGGGATAAAAGCGTTTGGTAAATGTCTAGCAGTGTTGATGTTTGATTAAAAAGCAATAAACTTTAGGTGATCATGTAATGTTCTCTTGTGAAATGTGTTTCTGGTTTTAGTTCATGAGTGATACAGATTCAACGGCACCCACCTAACACAGAAATACAACGCAAACACAATAACACGTTCCACAGAGGGGTAAAAATAGGGTCCACGGCTAAAAATAGTGTGTGATGTAAGACGATGACTTGACCTCTACCCAGACTGACCTCACAGCCTGTCTAAGCTCTCTAAACCTTCACCACGCCACCTT
The DNA here is from genome assembly GCA_029783895.1 of Triplophysa bombifrons. NCBI lineage: Eukaryota > Metazoa > Chordata > Actinopteri > Cypriniformes > Nemacheilidae > Triplophysa > Triplophysa bombifrons. The sequence goes on along the minus strand of CM056454.1, from coordinate 20,778,867 downwards.
AAACACAATGAGCGGGGCTGGACCTTATAACAGAATATCCAATCTTCTACAAGTGAAAGGACACCTTAATAATTAGTATAAAAGTAGCTTTAAATAAAAATGATTTAATAATTATTTCATGGTCTTATTTGAATACTTGATTCTGATTGGCTGGAATGTGTGCATTAAAAGCCTTTAACGCACGATAGCTCCAGTCAGTTTGATAACATTTAAATGATTACGTCACTTTCACCTGTTTGATCTAAAATGACACTGTAAACATCAATAAAAGCTTTAACCATGGTATAAGCGGGATAATCCTTTACATATTTTTCAGTCGTCTAAATTATATTGGTTTTCAATACAGCAACACATTTGCTCACCGATTTTGACCCTCCCTCGCTCTCGACCCTCACCCATCACCAAGATATTGGCAGGTTTCTGAAAAAAAAAACATATATCATGTGACATTTCAGTTTTGTGGAAAAAACATCAAATTTGGATGTTGTATTTACATTTTACTCAAATATTTGTCAAAAAAACACTTACAAAATATTTTAGTATTTTAAAAAAGAATAAAAACAAGTGTGGTTATAAACGTGTATGTGAGTCATTCTTCAATGGAACACAAAAGAAGATATTTTAAGAAATGTCTCAGTGGTTTTGTCAATGGGGTTCAGTGTTTTTGGTGGTCAACATTGTTCAAAATATCTTCTTATAGGTTATGCAGAAGAAAGAATGTCACTCAGGTTTGGAATGACATGAGATAAATAAATGAATTTTCATTTTTGGGTGATTTATGACTTCAAGGGGCGGTTTCCCGGACAGGTCTTAAACCTAGTCCCAGTCTAACTGAAATGTTAGAGGCATCTTAAACGAAAACAACTTACGATGGCATATCTTGAAATATATCAGTGTGATTATTTTGTCTCAAGATGCACGCCAGTGATGTTTTTTGTACGGTATGTTTTTTAACACAGTTTAAATATTCTAATTTACTAAAGCCTAGTCCTGGTTTAAGATAATCCTTGTTCGGGAAACCGCCGCTAAATGTTCATATAAAGAATTTAGATAATCAGAAAATAATCCCTTTTGTGAGGGAGCCACAAGGCGCCACTCATTCACTTAACACAAGGATCTGAGTGTGGAATATAAATGTGTAAATGAGAGCTTGCCAGGTTTAATAAACTCTGGCTAAGAAAAGACATTTTCAGTATAATTGCATAGTCAAACTCCATATGTAAAATAAATATTGATGTCTGCCTATCCCTATATTAAGACAGGACTGTATTTGTGTCTGACGGACATCTGCATGAAGCACACAGCCATAACAGCCACTTTGTTTATGTAAATACTCTCTGTTTCACAGGCTCTGAGATCACTCCTCAACATCGCTCCTGTGTCTGAGGTCATCTGTGTTTTTAAATATTTTATTCATGTCACTACAGCTGTATAAATATAAATATTCCACAGTTGTAGTGTAACTTGCTTATTACATTTTGTGCTGGGCAATGATTAAATTTTTTTAATTTTATTAATCGCATGACTTTTATGAGATTAATCACATTTGCCCTCTTTGCAAAAAGCTGTAATTTTTCCACTGGCCTTCTTTATTTTTACCACATCATCGCGATTATATGCATTGCAGTCCTCTAAACTCCATATGCTTTTAATACACGTTCACGGAACAGTGATGTCATATTCCGATCATTCTGCGCAGTCCTTACTGAAGTCAAACACATCGGTTTCTGATATTTTATCCTGAATTACAGCCTGGTGTGAATGTGCTCAAAATGTTGCACACATGCAGCTGACATAAAGGAAAAATCCTTTCCAGTGAAGTGTCAACTTCTATCTTTTTCGATGTCCTAACAGTTTGAAAAAATAACAGCATGTCAATGCCTGCAAATGTTCAATTCGCGATGTAATGACTCATTTGTATCGATTCATTTTGTTGAAACAACTCATTATGTCAAATACTGAACTCACGAGACTCACTGACTGAACCCATCAAATCACTGAAAACACATCAGAACACAAGTGTGCTTAGACCATTTAACAAGAGTGGTTAGTAAGATTAAGTATTTAAAGTTTATTTATGACAATGTGTAGTAAAGTACACTTATTATAATTTACTTCTGAGTTACTTTTGAGTATGAGCTAGCTAATTTGATTTAATTTTATGTGGTAAAAATAAAAAAAGGCCATTGGCAAAATTACAGCTTTTTGAAAAGAGGGCAATAAAGGTGGATTGTGAAGAGTGACAGGTTATATTTGTGTCAGATCATTTCATAACCAATATATAACTTGATTATAAAACTAAATAATAAGAACTGTATAAAATAACACATACAAAGTTACTTTGCACTTATTTTGGTTTTATTGGGCTCGCAAGTGTTAAAGCGCGAATATGAAGTGGTCTATAGCCGACTGTTTTAAAGGACAGAGTGACAAATTAACAGAACGATTCATCAACTGAGGTCTTTATTCAAGGTCATTATGATTACTATAAAAAGGGTAAGACTGAGAAAGTGAAAGTGTGTCGCACCAGTGCGCTCAGTGGGGAAAATGAGTCTAGAGCGCTGCATTGTAAAGCGTAAAATTCAATAATGAATTTAAAAGTACTGCTATCTGAACAAAAGTTCAATATGATTTGGTTTGCAAACACTTTAAACAAATAATGTGCTTTTTACAACAGTATTTTCTTTACATAGTAGCAATTATTTTTGTAAATCTCCATTTAAACATAAATGTAGTCAAATTAAATATTAAAGCAAATTTTTATGATGAACATTATAAATAGAGATCTTTATTATGCTGCTGCCCCTTTAAGAGAGCTCTATACAGATTTACAGATCTAATATATTGTGACCAGTATGATTTGTTTACCAGCTGTTAACTCTCATAAAACCGACTACTTTTAAAATGGACGATTGCTAATATGAAAAGAGAACTCAGTTTAGTAGTTTGCGCTCTGACTCTCTAGGCGCGCAGTTTAAGGCCAACCCCAAATGCTCTCATGGGTTGAGACGCATGGTGACGCCTTTCCCCAGCCAGTACCGATCAACATCCCACCCCTTCTGTGACCCATGGTTTGTCTGTACGTGTCAGAGCCAGTGAGCAACGGACTTTCAAAAAAATGCACGATTTTGTGTTAATGCACAATAAATAATTGTCCGGGTTAATGAATTAAAGCGTTAACATGATAATAACATCAACTTTCAAAGCCCTAATTAAATCATATAATTCCAATTATATAATTTGAGAACATTGTTTAATAGCACAGATTTTGTGTCATTCATGTGCCATTAGCTACTGTAGAACAGAAACACAAAAATAATCATCTCCTAAACGTACAGGAATAAATTACTATCATAAATTATTGTTTTCTGTCTTTTCTTATAATCATAAATGATTTTATGGCCTCCGTGTGGTCAGAATAATATGGATCACTGAATATAGGATGACCAAATGGATGATAGAAACGCAGAGCGCTCTGACAGTGCTGCATGAAGCTGTTGCATCAGTAAGCAACGTGTCAGAGATCCTCAAGTCTCTGTCTTTCTTCCTAATGAGGGTTTGTTGCTATGGGAACAGCAACCATCACATCTCACTCATAATTCACTGGGCAACAACACAACACTTCCCTATAAAAACAGCATCAGTGTTTAAGCTGTACATTATAATTGTAAGCAAACCAAATCTGTATAAAAGTAGAATTAGTTAAATGTTCATATCATAATAATACCAATTTCATTCTATTATATAGCACAATTAAAATATCAATGATCAATGTCAAAAACAATATCATCTTGGCTAAATTACCCAAATTAATCCAATTTAAAGGTCCTAAAATTTTATCATTTAAATTATTTTCGTCTAAGAAGGAGCTCCTATTTTGTTGTAAAGGCAAATAGACCTGCATATCATCTGCGTAACAGTGAACCAGAATGCTGTGCTTCTTAATAATAGACCCCATTGGGAGCAATTAAACAGTGAGTGAAAACAAAGTAGGGCCGAGGATTGAGCCGTGAGGCACACCCTTAGTAGAAGGTGTTAATCCAAAACAGGGATGAGGAATACTGGTCTAGAAGGGCCACTGTCCTGAAGAGTTCAGCTCTAACCCTAATTAAACAAATCTAATACGGATCACCAAGGTGTTCATGATCACTAAAACTTTTTAGAAACTTTTAGAAAGCAGGTGTATTGGTATAAATTAAACTTAAAGGTTAAACTCTACAGAACAGTGACCCCCCAGGAAGATGTAGAAGAACGGTTTCCAATATTTACTGCCACACACTCTTTCGTAAGTGGTGAAGTCCAAACTGGTGCTTCAATATTTATTTACTGAACTGGACTGACCTGTTTGTCAGAATTTTTTTAAACTGTTACACTTCCCAGAAGATCCACAGGCAGCACATCGACTTGTTTTAGGCCTCAATGTGCTTGGTTATTTAGCTGGATCTCAAATAACATGGGACCCTTTAGTTAATTATAATATTTTAGTTTGTTTATTAGATTTGTAAATTAAGCCATAAAAATGACAAAAATATGTAATTTGTGTGTATTGCTGTAAATGGCAGATCATAATCCTACCTTTAAGATGTAGTATTCCAAATTGTATTTATGACATGATAAAAGCGAGAAATTAATGATTTTATTATCACTACACTTTATTACAATACTGGAAGCGGACTTCCTTATAATTTATTTTGGTCGTCTTTTTTGGGCAGAAACACCCGATGAATTTTGTATCGTTTTAATAACAGCTTTTTTACCCCCAGAAAGTTAAAACAGACCATAATATTGAATTGCGTGAGCGAAAATCTGGTCAGTTCGGTGCAAGGTAAGAAACTTTAGATCTTTAGCTGGGTTCTTCTTTCTGTGCGGATATGTTTCGCGTCATAAATGGTTTTATGTCATAATCATGTCATGATTTAGCATTTTGTTGTTTCATTAACATTAACAACAAAAACAGCCGCAGGTTTTTAGTCTATACGTAAGGGATAATGTAATACAGCCAGAGAATAAGCCTTGACAGTGTGAAGAGGACAAGACGTGAAGCGGAGGGTGTTCTTGTATCACACTGAAGGGGTTTATTCTGCAATAACAACAGTCACTTTCATTCACTGATCCGATACAGGGATACATTCCCAACTGTTTACTTTCACTTAAGACATAACGAACTGTTCTCATGTGTTTTTGACATAACCTTGTATTTCAAAGTAACTTATATAATACACCCAAAAAGAGGCGATAGAGAACTTGCTTGTAGCCTTGCGCTCTATGAGAACTGCCGTCTGTGTGCACACCTCAAGTGGGAAACCGATAGAAAGTTTAAATGGGCAAACGTTTTAAAACGCTTTAAAATAACAATCTTTCAGGATGACAAACAACGCCAATGACTGTATAAGAGATATGCAGGGAAATGTGTGGCACTGCATGTTAGAACAGGTGTGCGCAGCCAAGACTCAACTAGACTGCAACTATGCTTTCGAAACACTCTTGCAGTAGTTTAATGTTATGTGCGTCGAAGTTGAGATACAGTTAAGTAGGGATGCTGCGATTATTGAGTTTCACTATTAACCGTGCTTAAAAATAGAAATTAGTGTATGCATAGTAATCTTCATAATCCTGCAACCGTGATTATTCCTCAGACTATAATCGTTCCAACAAAATCTATAATCGTTGCCTCCCTACCTCCAAGCCTGAAGCCCTAGGCTACTGCCTGCTCTGCCTATAGGTGGCGCCGGCCCCTGGTGTGGAATGTTGTGAAGCAGCTAAAACAAAGAATGTCAGCACACCTAAAGATTGAGTGGATTGCACCAACAAAGATGAGTCTTAAATCTACATTAAATAAAGGTTTACTTTAAAAATATGTTGCACCTTCTTTCACAACAAACAGGGTTATATTTAGCTTGACATATTTCATTTCATTAGGGTACTAAAGAAATAACAAGAAGCCAAAGCAAAGGTTTATGAATAATGTTTTGAAATGCTCATTTAATAAACTTAAATAAATAAAAGGTTTAAGGCAACACTGCAAAAAATTACTTTCTTACTTAGTCTGGGGTAAGAACAATAATCTGGAATTGAGTGACTAAGAAAAAGGTAAAGCTTAATTCAAGATTATTTTTCTTACCCCCTTGGCAGATTTTTTTTTGCTTTTTTTAAGCACAAATTCACTGAAATTTTATATATTTTTTAATAAAAACAAGACTTATTTTTTCAAGAATGTTTAGAGATTTTTACTGGAAAACCAGAAAAAAAGACAAAGTAAGAAAGTCATTTTTTGCAGTGAACCAGGTAACATTTTTTTAAGTGAAACCTTTTTTTAAGTTAAATCAATCAACCAATTTTTAAGTTCAACCAACCAATTTTTAAAACAATTATACTCTTCCACATTTATGTTTAATGTTTTTTTTTTAAATATCATCAGATCTCATGCAGTTATTTTGTTGGTTTTCTAAAGCCCGGTTTCACAGACAAGGCAGCTGCTTCATGAACAGCTAAAACAAGTTTTTGAAAACAATTCTGTCCACATTTTCACATGAAAAAGATACAGATTTATCATGGTCTTGACTTTGTGTCAATGGTCATGAAGTGATTCACACCCTGGGATACATACCAACACCCAACTGGCCTGTCAGTGTGGAATGTTGTGAAGCGACTAGAAGAATGTGAGGACATTTAAAGATTAAGGCCCTATCATACACCCAGTGCCACGTTGTTTAAATAGCAAATGCATATTTGCTCATTTGTGTGTGCATTGGCATGCTGGTCTAAAAAGCATAGTTCAGGCGCATTTTTGACGTGTTACTATTTTGAGGGAAATAAAAAAAGACTGCGCCATAGACCAACTGAAACCTCGAGCGCAACTGTCTCTTAATGGGAATAAAGACGTGACTCTGATTGGTTTACTACACACTATGGCAAAAAAAATCCATTACTCATTAAGAGAATAGGGACAACCCGTTTAGACCATGTGCCCGTCGTTAAACTAGTGAAAGTGGATTCGGACACAACCTGAGTGCACCTGCGCCGTGCTCTGTAGCTTTAATCGTAAATGCGCTTAGATCGTTAAAATAGGGCCCTAAGAGGTGGTTGCACCAACAAAGATTAGTATTAAACCTGCATTAAATAAATGTTTAGTTTACTTAATAAGAGAAAAAACTAGTACCTAGATTCAGAGGTGCCAGACGGGAGAGCGAGGCTAGAACGCTATGCTGCGCTTTTGTTGAAGATTCTAATTCCACACAACATATACAAAGACTGTGTAGGTTCTGTAAACTATGATGGCTCAATGGGGAAAAATGCTAATAAGTCCTACTCTACCTGCTCCGAGCGGGTCTCGAACCAGCATCGTTCCGGTATGGGAGACAAGTGACTAGGAGGCTAAAGGCCGACGTATGGTCCCTCCGTTCGCGCGCCGTCCGTATGACGAAATTTTCAGCATGAGAAGGGTACGCGGTCGTCTGCACAGCCCACCCCATGCAGCCCATTTTTTATGACAGCGCGGATGTGCCCCGTACAACATTGCATGCGCTAAAAAAGTGCACTAGTCCACTAGGGGCCAATACACACAGAGAAAGTGTGTCGTTGTCGTTGAAGAATGATACAAAACGAACATTCTGAAACCAAGAACATTAAGCTAAGAAGCATATCCTTCTCCATACTGTTTGGTTATTGTCCTTGTTGTCCTGCTGTTTGCTCGGATTTGCAATCTCGGAAACACTTCCTCAATCATTCATTTGCAATGGGTTTGTGAATGGTGCGACTCAGCGCTGCCCTCTGATGGTCTGGTAAAGCACACATACTCATTTGTACTGCGCAGGTGTCGAACTCGGACTTCAGGGCATAATGCGTGATGAGTATGTGCACGAGACCGACACGGACAGGGCTGGACTGGACTGGGACTTTTATAATACGTCTGTCTGAGCGCCCAAAGTGTCCGTTCCGGCCCCATATGTAAGTGGCCTATCAGGATTATGCCCGGTACCCCAGATGGCCAGTCCGCCCCTGGACACGGACGCGTAAAGTCAAGTATGCCCGGGCCTTAAGCGTCTGTCCTTGAACAGATTTCGGGGAGTCAGGTTTAGTTAAACAGCTCTCTCTCACGGCATTTTCACTGAAAACATTTTGTTTTAAAATGAAAATGTTCCCGTACGTTGTTGAAAAATAAATGCCTATACGATATGATACGTAAAAATGTAGAAAAGTTATTTGACGAAAGTAGGATTCGAACTGATAGCGTCTAGACTTATTATAGAAGCTGCTGAGAAAGTAATGTCGTTTTTGCTCTCAGATTTTTTTGTGCTTCCGACGCCCATGATCCTAATTATTGGTGGTTGTTTATTAAAAGGACACATTTTCATTACAAACATTCACAAAAAAGCTGACTTAAATGATGGACCTTTGACAGTGTGCTGTGGGTCGTTCGATCCCCTGCCTAGCTACGGGCCTATATTGTCCAACTGCAACAAAATAATAACACTTAGCACTTTAAGAAGTAAAGAGAAATGTCCCGCAGATGCTTTCTGAAGAACGCTGGTGAAGGATCATTTAGACTGGGCTTGTAATAAACCATCCGCAACCCTCAAGGTGTTTATTTTAATGATAATAACCAGATGAGAGTACATTGACAGGCTTCCCACACGGCTACGAAGCAATAAATAAATAATGAACATGAAATATTGATTTGAGTTTCAATAATGTTCTCCTGTGAGAAGAAAAAAGAGCGTAAAGTGAGAGAAGCGAAAATAGCACAGCTGCCCAGAACACAGCCATTCAATAGACCGTCATTACAAAGCAGAGCCTGGGATTGATCCACACACATCAGTCATTGACGGGATTACATAAGAGTCAAGAGATTTTCCCCTGGAGTTCATGACGATCTCTGTTTGTGTTTAGACACCATTAAGAACTCCAGTACTTCACATTCAGAGCTTAATCCCAATGACCGGCTTCATTACAGCAATATCACTGCATAAACATTTGACCTTCTCTTACTTTGACTGTAAAATGCTTTCTTACGTAAGAAGATTTGAGTACATGAATGTGACCGAGGATTTGAATGAAGCAAACCGGTTCTCTTGTACGTATGACGTGTAACCACAGCCCAAAAAACACACACACACACAATTATGATCCTGAACTCTGAAACACCACGAAACTTGAGAAATTATAATTAATGTGAAACCAACCCAGATATCACAGGTACATCTGTAAGATGTCTGCTAAAGATCTGGAAAACATCTGCTGTGTAAACACATCTGCTAAACATCTTAGAAAAAGCTGTTGAACATCCATTCTAAATCATACACGTCTTACAGACATCTTCTAAAGGTATATGACATCTGACGGCAGACGTCTCAGAGATGTAGGGCAGATGAGCAGACAGCATCCCCCACATGTCTTGCAGATGAAAATACAGACATCAAACAGATGTCTTCCAGATATAAGTGTGCTATCAGGGAAGTACTTCATTGAAGTACTTAAAATGTTCCTTGATAAAAATAAAAGCAAAGTGTGGTGTCACGCCTTGAGTCAAATTATTAATGATCATAGAAGTGTAATGTGATCATCTGTGTAAACAACAATAACAAATGACTTTTACATTATCGAAATATATGAGATCTGTACAGCCCTGCAGTCCACACACCTGTTACAGCTTTTACAGCCGGTTCTTTTGAAAACCTCAGTACTTATTGTTTTTATTGTTGATGTTTGATCTGTTGCTGCACCTATTAAATATTTAGAAATCAGCACCTCCATAACATTTCACTGTAAGTGCAAGTAAATACTGAGGCTTTCTTATTTAACACCTTTCTGTAACAAAAATATTTAGTTTTCTATAGATCATATTTAGACTAAAGCTGCAATTCGTAACTTTTGCCTCTCTGTCACCATCTATCTTTGAAACATTAAATTGTACTTTTGGATTTACACAATACATTCATGTGATAGGAGGAGGCGTAGTTTTGGATGGCGAATCGCATAGAGGTCGGGATTATAATGTCTGTGCTAGCAGGCTACAGTTAGCGCCTTTACAGATCAACCACTCCACCTATAAATCGTAACTTTTTTTTACATTTCGATTCAGTTTCAAACGTTCTCTTTAACCAAAAAAACGTATGGATTGAAGCTTTAAATATTGCCGTTATAATTCAGCATTTTAAACAACACAATTACTTTAGGCCCTCCTGCCTAAAATTAATGAGTTTTACATGTGACAATTTGAATTTAAAACTGCCAATCTTACGGGGCATTCTGATGCTTTCTGTATGGTAATATCCAAAACTCTGACTGCCCCCCCAATGTTCACTTGGGGGCACGAGAGCTCTCGCAATGTGCCAGTTTAATCCGGTTCAGTCTGTACTCACCAGGTCTCTGTGCAGAACCCAGTTGGCATGCAGGTAATGGATCCCGTCTAAGATCTGGTAGAGTAATGACTTCACCATTCCCCGCAGCAGCTGCATGGGCTTCTTGTTGGCCTTCGACGCCCGATGAAACTTTATGATGTGCTGGAACACAACACACAACAGGAACATGCGAGTGTTTGCATGTGTGTCTGTGTGAATGTTGGAATTTTCCAACCCATGCTCAGCCAAAATATGGACCAACCCAACCATTGGGTTTCAATTTACCTTTACTGGATTGTTTTGGGTCAAGAACAGACTTTTTCTAGATCAATCATTTAAACCAATGGTTGGATTTGTCCCAAACATGGGATTAAACAACAAACACTGAATCATTTTTAGAGTGCAATAATAGATGAGAAGACTACGGGAAATGTTATAAAGACATTAACCTACATATTCTGACCATACTGGTCAAAGCTGGTCACTGCAGCAGGGTTGTGTGTGTGTGTTTACGTACCCATAGATCGTGCTCGGCATAGTCGAACAGAAGCCAAACTTTGCGGTCGCTGTGAGACAAAAATACTTTTTGCAAGGCGATGACATTCGGATGCTTCAGTTCTCTTAGTAACTATAAAACACACACAAAGAGACAGAGATGTGTATTATTCTCTACGGTCACACTTTTTGCAAAAAAAAATTTACAATTCAAAAATGTCATTCATGCTGACATACTCTGATTCTAGAATTGCAGCATTTGAGGTCTGAAAAAAAATCTGTCTGTTTCTCCAGTTTTCAGTTTCCACAAATACATACTGTATATTTGGTGAATATATAAAACGTAATGCACTCGATGCACTTCTGCCAGTGCATGTCATTCCAATGAAGGACAAAACATATTAAAAACCTCCATGTGAGCTTGATTTTGGTCAAATGTTAATAATATAGTGTTGCATGGAAGTGTCTGAAAGCCACATTATCAACACTATCAACACATTTATCAATCTAACGTAGAAACGAGCGCAGATATGTGAGCAGAAACCTTCTAACGACAGGGTTCATGTGTGATTCGTCAAACAATAGTATGCCTCCAATCTCATTGTGCGAATGATCGTATCTTGATAAATGTGGCGGGTGAAATCTGTCGTAATTTCCATATCACGCCCCTATAAATTCAGGGTGTAGACACCACAGCTCTAGATTTTGCGACTTGGAGAAACGTAATCCAGCCAAAAGAGGAACTTTTCCGACTAAGAAATCAAAGTTCAACCTTGAAAAGCGGAATCAAAGGAAGTAAAAAAAAACATTTTGGTAAGAGATCGCTGTGGTGAACAAGTTGGTGTAGTAAAACGATCTCCAGCTGAGCTTTGTATTTTTTATTGGATATTTATGTTTTGTAAATATGGCTGCAGATATATTATTTATTATTAGTGTTTCATTATTATTTTTACACTGAAAGTATTGTTGTTGCTTTAAATTACCTAGGTTGTATAATGCATTTCAATATAAACTGTCAATATTAATCTGACTTTTATCTTGAAAAACTTTGTTTTCAGAAAGAGAAAGCGCTGTTGTTGGTTTTTTTAACAGAGGCCGAATAACCTGTTTCATTATTAGCCTGTGCAAATAAAACCACTCCTAAAGACCTAAATAACAGGGTTCAGTCATTTCAGACACTACTACCTCGCTCATTGTCTTTCATTGTATGTCATATTCATCTTTCCATTACACTCCCTTTTCTTCTCGTCCTTAGAATTAAGAGTTATGTACAGTAGCACAATCATGCATTCATCTGTATGCCAGCAAATATTTGTGTGCTAAAAGATTTTCTCTGTCATTTACACAAACACACACATATTTATGGGTTTACTAACACAAACATTCCTATTGCTGCTGGTTAAAGATAAGGTTAAGGATTTTAACAAAATAAAAGAAGATATTATATTCAAATGATTTAACTAAATAAAACAACATGAACTTTGTGTCTTGTTTGTAGACGGTAAGAAATGTTTTGCTTCGCAGAAGGTTTGCATTTGTTACATTTAGGGCTGCCAAACGATTAATCGCGATTAATCGCATCCAGAATAAAAGTCATTGTTAACATGCCTGTGTACTGTGCATATTTATTTTGTATTTATAGAAGCATACACATACATGTTTTTATTTAAGAAAATATAAAATATAAAAATAAACATTTATATATAATTAAAATTATTTGTAAATTTAAATAAATACATGTCAATATTTCTAAATATTAAATACAAAATGAATATGCACAGTGCACAGACACTCATAATGTAATAAAACTTTATTCTGGATGCGATAAATTGTGATTAATCACTTGTCAGCCCTACTTAGAAATGAGCTAATAAAATATTTCAAATCAATATTTAGTTTGAATCGCAATTCTCATTCAAATCGTAATTAAATCAATGTGGATATCACGATTGTGAAATTGCAAGGTCTGTGATTATGTTTTATGCACAGCTTTTTTGTGAAGCACGGCTCTGTGATCTGTGGGTAATGCTGCTCCATCTCAAAGCACTGCGCGTTTTATTAGCTTAAAACATGCATTTAAAAAAGCAACATCTGTCAAACATTATCCTTATAAATATACTTTCTTATCATGAAAATAACTGAGGAGGCTTGAAACAGTGATAGAAAGATGCCAGATGTAGATAGGGAGACGGCATTTCCTGGTTATATGTGTGGTACTTATTCTATGGAGCACTGGAGTTTCTGTGCAAGAGCGCCCTCTGGCTTTCGGTTGCAGCTGCAATTAACAGAATTTCAATGACAAACTGCGCAACAAAAAGGGCAGCCAATCGCCAAATCGCATGCGGTTTGTTTTCCATTCATCGCGCAACCCTTAACTTAAAGTTGGATTCACACAGGGCGTCAACGCTTCTCATTTACTTTGAATGGGTGACGTCATGCATTGCCGAACTGAATTGTGGGTCGGTGAGCGTCGATTCACGCGGCAAGAAGTTAAACATTTCTCAACTTTTCAAACGCCCGTGAGGAGTCAGCAAATCAGACCACCCTGTGCAAATAACCTAGTGCAGGGGCTAGCCAATTGAGTTCATGCAAGACTGGAGAACAATTTGATCGGTTGTTGTCACTATGACGACTGCGTCGGCCACGCTTCAGACACGCCCTCCATCAAGCGTTGACGATGAAGCCCCATGTGAATCCAGCGTAACTATCCAAACTTATATAAATTGGGAGGAGTTGGATCTGGATCCAACCTTGCCCCTGGATCTTATGTTCTGCAGTAAGTACTGCAGTGAGGACACACATATTTTTATTATGATGAGAGAACTTTCTTTAAATACTGTATCATTAAAGTTAATTTTTCTAAATAAGAATACATAATTAAACATAAAATAATACTCATAATAATGTGAAATATCTTTAAAAATGTCTCCCGCAGATCAATGAGATCAAATTTGAGAGCTAATAGCAACTTTTTATTTAAGTCTCATTTGCGTGTCAGATATTTCTCCTGAGAAGAGATTCAGAAATGTGACAAATGTGTCTGTCATTAGAGTTTGAGAAGAGATGTAAAGAATGTGTCAAACTGAGCTCAGATTTGTCAAGTCTGTAATCAAAAGTCAATATTATTGAAGATCTCAATAACAACTCAAACATTTCTCATCAAATTGACTCAAATCCAAATCTACATTCATTTACATCTCCATACTCTTCATGTGTTTCAACAATCACATTCTCATTTGTTTTTCTTTTTATTTCTCCTAAACAAGTTTAGAAGATAAAAGACTACGTTGATCATTAAATTAAACTTAAGCGAGAACTCCATCAAATCTCAAACTACAGTTGAAAGAAAAAGTATGTGAACCCTTTGGGCTTACTTGGATTTCTTCATAAATTGGTCATAAAATGTGTTCTGATCTTCATCTAAGTCACAACAATAGAGAAACACAGTCTGCTTAAACTAATACCGCACAAACATTATATGTTTTCATGTTTTTCACAACATGTAAACATTCATAGTGCAGGGTGGAAAAAGTATGTGAAACCCTAGGCTAATGACTTCTCCAAGAGCTAATTGGAGCCAGGAGTCAGCCAACCTGGGGTCCAATCAATGTGATGAGATTGGATGTGTTGATTAAAGCTGGCCTGTCCAATAAAAAACACACACCAGTTTTGAGTTTGCTGTTCTGAAGAAGCGTTGTCTGATGTGAACCTAAAAGCCTTGATGTCCATGTGTCCACGGTAAGACAGATTGTCTACAAATGGAGAAAGTTCAGCACTGTTGCTACACTCCCTAGGCGTGGTCGTCCTGTAAAGATGACTGCAAGAGCACAGCGCAGAATGCTCAATGAGGTGAAGAAGAATCCTAGAGTGTCAGCTAAACACTTACAGAAATCTCTGGCACATGCTAACATTTTTGTTGACAAATCTACAATAAGGAAAACATTAAACAAGAATGGACTTCATGGGAGGACACCACGGAGGAAGCCATTGCTGTCCAAAAAAAACATTGCAGCACGTTTGAAGTTTGCAAAAGAACACCTGGATGTTCCACAGCACTACTGGCAAAACATTCTGTGGACAGATGAAACCAAAATTGAGTTGTTTGGAAAGAACACACAACGCTATGTGTGGAGAACAAAAGGCACAGCACACCAACATCAAAACCTCATCCCAACTGTGAAATATGGTGGAGGGGGCATCATGGTTTGGGGCTGCTCTGCTGCCTCAGGCCCTGGACGGATTACTGTCATCGATGGAAAAATGAATTCCAAAGTTTATCAAGACATTTTGCAGGAAAACTTAAGACCATCTGTCCGCCAACTGAAGCTTAACAGAGGATGGACGATGCAACAGGACAACGACCCAAAGCATAGAAGTAAATCAACAACAGAATGGCTTCAACAGAAGAAAATACTCCTTCTGGAGTGGCCCAGTCAGAGTCCTGAACTCAACCCGATTGAGATGCTGTGGCATGACCTCAAGAGAGTGATTCACACCAGACATCCCAAGAATATTGCTGAACTGAAACACTTTTGTAAAGAGGAATGGTCCAAAATTTCTCCTGACCGTTGTGCAGGTCTGATCTGCAACTATAGGAAACGTTTGGTTGAGGTTATTGCTGCCAAAGAAGGGTCAACCAGTTATTAAACCCAAAGGTTCACATACTTTTTCTTTCAACTGTATGTAAGAGCAACATCTGAGCAATAACATTTTCCTCCGGGACAGTAATGTGCCATGATGCTCATGAGCGTTGCCCCGGGCAGCACATAAAACTGAATGAAGCAGATCATCAGAGTGAATGTGATGCACCTGCGCTCTCCTCTAGAGGACCAGAGCCCTGTATCTGCCATCAGAAGAGAGATGAGACCTTCACTTACTCCCTCGGCCGTATTGTGTCTAAACAAAGATGACTCCAGGGAAATCTAACACAGCATGTCCGTTTCCAATTCTTTCTTTTCAAATTAAAGGCAAACGAGGAGAGACACACATTCATCTGCACAGTCGGCCATATTATCTCCAGACAATGTTCGGCCTTTGACATAATAATATCATTACATGTTATATTTCAAGGGCATATTTCTTTTTATTGAGTTGTCATATTAAGATGTTTAACTGAAGAATTGGGTCCAGTTTCGATCACTGTCCTGCAGTACATATTTCATGCTAAAAAAAACAAAATATGAATTCAATATACTTATTAACCACCCTGACTGTATTTGAATTAAAGGGCTAACAAATGCTTGCCACTTTAAAGAACCAATAGAATGACAAAGTTTAATCACAAGCATTTTTAACTACTTCTCATTGGTTAAATATTTGCAAACCTAAACGCCATTCACAGACCGCTGATCCCAGAAAATTGCCGATAAAATGGCCAGAGTGCCTTCTGTGAATACGCAAATGCATCCCGGATTGATCGGAAAAGTGATTCTGGAAAGAGAATCTAGTAACATTAAAGGCATCAGTCGTGATGACACACAACTATAATAAATCGTAAATAATTTGGCTATGAAAACAAATATAGTTAACCGATAAAAATGATTTGTTTGTAAATCAAAAACAAAAAAATAGGCCTATTATTTGTCTTAAGCTAAATCATGGATGAATGCAAGAGTCCTTATCACCAAACAAAAGGTCAGATGCGAGAATAGCGTTGTCTGCTTCTATACACAGTTTAAACTTGAAATTACTTTAATCAAAACAATTAACACGAAAATACTCAGCGCTTCAATAAAATTGATCGCTTTCCAACCTTTAAACAGGCTGTGTGCACCTGACGTGCTCGTGCTGCGTTGCGGAGAAGTCCGTGTGTATCTGTGCAGACACTAGCCGGGATTCCTTCCAAAGTTGCGAATTTATGCGCAAAATTGGAATATCGCATAAAAACATTTGCGAAAAAGCACTGTTTCCATCCAACTAGTCAACCATCACTTTCCTAATAAACTGCCACTAAATATCAGTAAAAAAGAAATAGAAGCCATTGAATATAATAATTTTCATGTATAATAATACTTGCGCAAGCAAACGATTACGAAACACAAAAAAATGCTGTTTGTGAAACAGTTGTGAATGTGACAATAGATGCACAGACATGTGATCTTTGGATAGGATTATGAAAAATGAAAAAACACATGAAGCAACAACACACGCAACATGACGTGACATGCCTTTCATAGGATGGAAAAACAACAATGCAGCATAATGTTTACCGTCCATTAGTCATGTGATAACAAAGGGACCAGTGTCATGTGATTTTGGGAGACAACAGTTGTGTGACTGTGATGGTAAAATGATCTTACTTAAGACTTTCAAATAAGACAATGCAGCTTTACTGACAGCCAGTGGCGTATCCAGGGGTGGGGGCATGGGGGCATTTTCCCCCTCTGAAAGATGATTGGCCCCCAAGTGTGCCCCCAACCTCTAAATGCCTGCCAGGCTGTTGAACAAAAAATCATAAATAAGATGTACTGTTTTTGTAGACTATAGTGTCAGTTGTTTCTTTGTAGGCAATAATGAGAAATGAGGGTTCAGTCAGTGGAGGAAGAGGATTGACAGAGTTATATCCAATCGCTTTCCTTCACACACCCAATTTAAGCGTATAACATGCTGAGTGTTTGTGGTTTTATTTAAAATAAAAGATGTTGCAGGTAATCATGAAGCTATTGTGACTTTGTAAAACACAGCAGACATCACAAACTGAACATATATCAAAAGTGAAATAAACCACACGATTGGCCCCTGTGTTTTAATTGTTGCCCCACTTGTGCCCCCTATGGGAAAATAAAAATCCTAGAATCGCCCCTGCTGACAGCACACTTTTGAAATTAAAAGCTGTTAAAAAATAATACATTCAACTTCTTTGCATCACGTTGCTTGCTTTTGGCAATGCACACTGTTTCACAGCAGGTGAGTAAAACGACTCGGAGCATGAAATAATGGAATTAAACAAAACCCTCCAACGCTTAAAATATATTTTTCTACTTTTCAGATTTCAGTTAGACCAATCTACCTTTTAATGGAACTGACTTGAAGTAGTTATGACCAGTCTTAAAGCAAAAAATTGATTGTTAAGTATGCAACCAGCGCAAATGCCCTCCGAAGGCCATCGTAACAGATTTTAATCCTGTCTGTGAAACCACTTCAGGAGGTGGGTTAGGATGAACGAAAATTGGAAGAAAACTGGACAAGTGTAAATGCATCTTGTCAGCGTTCACTCCTCTTAGGAAGTTAGCCGCTTCTTAGCTCAAGCTTGTTGTTTTAAACACAACAATCAGGCTCACAATGAGAAAAACGTTAAAACGACACTCATGCGTTGACACTCCCGTTTCTCTCAACATGAAACTCAACGAAGATGAACAGATGATAGCATAAATTAAGCTAATTGCATAGATACTGCAAGGGAATTTCGGTGCTTGAAATGAGTTTATAATATTCATAAACATACAGCTCGTGATTGGTTTTCATCAGCAGAAACCACAGGAATGCATCACTACGGCAAGTAACGTTAGGAGAAAAAAGTGTGACTTGCGTTTTCCTGTGTTCTTTTAGCCGTGACATGTAAACGGTAGACTGGAGAATGAATTAATACTGAATAATATTTTTGCATTTTGCGCGGGAATAGAATATATGATTCATATCCGTTTAGACCCTCCAAAGCTTAAAAACTAATTATAGATATGATAGATACCAAGCAAAATAGACCCGAAATACAGTATCAACCTTGCACAGAATGGTAAATATGTATGGTTGCTTGTTGAATATTTTAAATGTTTGTCGTGGCAGCTTTTGTGTTTTAACATATGCGGAACGACACCAAATGACGTTCTTTGGCAACCCAGCGGATGTTACGACAATAATTCTTTAAAGCAGTGCGTAACAAAAGGTTTGTGCAACTTACGGCGATTTCCCTGCAGGCAGACATGGAGATCCCAGTGCCTTCTATCTGTTTTAGGGCGTACTCCCTCTCATCTCTCCTGAAAAAAAAACACAGACACAACATAACTAAAGGAGGAGAAAACATCTCAACTCATACAATAAAACATTACTGTACCCCTGCCACATCATTATTAATAAACACCTTACGCTCTTTTTGTATGCATATTAGTTTTATGTCATTATTCAATTATTATGGATATTTATTGTTGATTTTAATATTATCAATATGAATAAATCATTAAGTTTCAAATAAAGAATCAACCCAGTTTGATTGATCCCAGGTAAAAAACGGTGCAGTAAAATACACTTTAATTACTTACACTTGGTAGACTTCCATGTGTACTTCAAGTGCTCTATTTTCACACATTACGTTTGTACTTTTTATACTAAAAATATTTTATTATACTAATACTTTTATTTACGGTGTCTCAAAGGAGTACAGTTGAGAACGTTTAGATCTTCTCAAGCTTATCTTTAAACTTAAGGCAATATGTAATTTAAAGGTCCAGTGTATGAAATTTAGCATCATCTGGTGGTGAGGTTTCGAATTGCAACCAAAGCACTACGGTGGCTGACATGGGACTAAGATGTCGTCATTTTCGTAGGGCTGGACTAATTGGCCTAAAATCTAAATTTGGATTAATTGAACATTTTCTCTCGATTACGATTACTGAACGATTTGTTTAGTTTTTTACCCGCCGTGGTTCACTGAAAAGGTTTGTAGTGTAAACATGCCCAACTTAAGGTGCGGTATTTTTTCTAATGAAACCTTTCTTAACTTATGTTATTTTAAATAATCAAATTGAACATTTCGAACAATTCACATCTTTGTGTTATTTTTGGGGAAACATTTCCTCAGCAACTTAAGACAGGAGAACAAACTAGGGCTGGAACGATTCTTCGAGTAATTTGAATACAAAAAATCACTGAGGCAAATTTTTTGCTTAGAAGCTTCGTTTAATCCATTTCACTTGGACATGTTATGTAAACACAGAAGACGCTGAAGAATAAATTACAGAAAAATATACGAGAGCAAAGGTTTTAATTTCTGCTCTGACATCCGCGAGACACACACAGTGTGTGTGTATATGTGTGTGTGTGTTTGTGTAAGAATGGTGAGAGAACATTGTGCTTGGTACGTTCCTTCTCTGAACTTTGAGGACTTAAGCTAGCAAAGTTTATCCTGTCTGACTAGTGTGCATCCCATAATCTTTACAGAAAGTATTATGTCCAAAGGCTGAAAGCGGTCTTTGTGGCTGTTTAAACGCATGCGCGTCTAACAAGGCTGTACAGTGGACTTGTGGACGCTGAATCCTGTTATTTAAACATGCCATCTGGCTGTTCTATGTGCCTGAGTGAATGAACAGCACAGTTTAATGTGCTACGTTACACACTGATTCTCATGGATTTGCTGCGTCTGTGCTGTATGAGCTTCATCTCTAGAGTTGCTCTGGGAGTTTATTTTAAGAACATTGATTTTACTGAGTGAAGCCATCAAATACACACTAAAAATAAGCATGTTCCAAGGACATGTCAAAATAATATTCAGATTAACTACAGTATTTTTTTGTGGTCAAAATATTTATATTTATATTTTTTATAGATAAAAAACGGAACTTTGAAAACTTAAAACTAATTTAGCTAAACTAAATGCTAGGGCTGCAACTAACGATTATTTTAATAATCGATTAATCTGTAAACATTTTTTTCGATTAATCGATGAATCGGATAAAACCATAAACCAAGAAAATCATTCATTTCCAACCCTTTATTCAAAATCAGAACTAAAATCTTTAGAAACTGCACAAACATGATGCTCCTTGAGCTGTTATAATAATAATAAAATAAAAATGAACTAACACAAAATTGCTTTTCTAACTTAGTAGTTTTCTCCTGTTGTCAGTCCAAATATCAAAAAAATCTTAAATCAAGATACATTTTGTTCACTCTGCTCCGCGCTCAAATAAAGTTTTTTTTTTACAAACGTCTCCGTGTCGCGCGACACAACGAATCGATGATGAAATTCGTTGCCAACTCTTTTAGTAATCGATTTTTATCGATTAAATCGATTCGTTGTTGCAGCCCTACTAAATGCATCATGCATAAACTGAAGTTTATTCCTTACCTTTTAAATTATTCTTTCTATTTTTTTTTATTTATGTTTCTTATTAGGGGTCAAGCCCCGAAGTGGAACTCCTTTCTCATTCATCATGTCAACGTAGAGCTCGCCAAAATGGATTTGATGGTGTATCTTTGCCAAACTTTAACGTATCGACACGAAACTTTGTAGGTGTCATCATAAGCCAGGCCTTAGGTAACATACTATCTTTCGGCAAAGCCCCACTTAGTGGTCCTAAGTTACGAAAAAATTATATATTTGCTTATAAGTTCTGAACGGTTTATAAAAAAATTGGCCTCTTTAGATGCGGGGTGTCATACTTAGTCGAACGATATCAAGTTTTTCTATGCCGGCCATTTTGGGCGTCGCCATATTAAATAATGCAGCAAAATGCTGTATTTTACAAACACATTAATGTATCATTATGAAATTGGTTATGGATCATCAGTACCATAACCTGAGAGAGCCCATAAAGTTTCGGACCAGCAACACATAGTAGTGAGGAGATAAATGTACAGGCCAATAACTTTGTCTGTTGTTGGAGTCATGTCCTTAGATTTTGGAATACTTTCCAAGTCCAGCGATACCAATCATGCCAGGTTTCGCCTTACGGTTTGGCCTGTAGTGTGATTTAGCGCAGAAAAAACAATTGCAAATAACTTAACAACTGTTACTATGATCGAGGTGAAACCGGCCTAGGAAACACAGAACATTTAGTGGTTTACTAGTTGTGTCAGGCAAAATGGCAAAATTACTAAGGTAAGTGACCGAAAACGCAAAATAAAGTTTGGCTCGAGTTATGAGTGCAAATGCTTATAACTTCTAAATTAAATGAGATGTCTTCATCAAATTTTACAAGTTTATTAAGGAGTGCAGTCTAAGAATAGATTAAAAAGGGGGTGGGGCTGCGCCCCCTAGTTGCCTTTTAATTAAACAAAACTTTAAATAGGTTCTGATTGACTTCAAAATTGATAGTGCAAAACTTTGTGCATTGACACGAAAGTTTGTTGTATCATCATTGGCACATATTGTCACCCCAAAGAAATTTGGTGACAGCGCCAACTAGTGGTCAAAAGTTATAAGCAATTTTATTGTGTTCTAACAGCTTTTCCCTGTGTTTAAAAAAAATCTGATCATCTGTCATTTAACACCATTATTGCTGCTTGCAGCTATATTTTATATTTGTATTATGTTGCATTTAAAATGGAATATGGCAATGGAATATACAAAATGGGTTTCATTTTTAAATATATTTATGTATAAAGGAAACAAATTACTTGTTCATTTTTAAGAGACCTGTCTTATTTTCCCTTGTATGTTTAGTCTTGCTCTTTAATAAAGAAAAAGTACTTATCATCCCAATACTTAATTAATCGATGGAATAATCAGTAAAATACTCGATTACTAAAAGAATCGATAGTTACAGCCCTAGAACAAACATTGCTGTCTGTATGTGTTGTGAGAAATTAGGTGTACTTTAGGACCTGGAGACACCTGCAGTCATAATAGCTGTCGTGTAGAAGAAACAGAAGGAGATTAATACTCGTCAGTCTGTCTAAAGGTATATGAAGTTACCGTGTTTCAGTATATCTCACAACATTTTGTTGTAAGTGTGAACACACATAAAAGTAGACAACTTACATTTTCTAATAATGTCTTACACACATATGTACACACAGAATATTTGAAGTCTCTTTTGCTCTGATAAGAAAAAAGTGAGGTAGTGTCACCCGTCAACATACATGTTAAAGTAATGGAGATGGGAATCGACATGGGAAAATGACTTGGGTTAGAGGTTCTGAACCTCGGTTTCGATTACTTTTCGATGAATCGTCCCGCCCTATGTTTTCGCTTCTTTTTTGAGGGAGATAACATATTTACGTAATGCTGCATTCCATGTTAGGGGACCCGCGGTTTATTTAGACAGAAATAGCTCATTCTAAGGGAAAAAAACATGACAATATTCAATATGTTAGGTCTTTATACACCTCTGAACACATACTGTAGTTTTGAGTATTATATTGCATTTCTGTCAATAGATCCTCCAAAACAGTACCTTTAAGTACAAAATTAGTGTAAAAAAAGAGCATTAGAGTCTCTTTTAGAGTGCATTTTGTTGCACATTGTTTCCCTCAGGGATGTTATTTAGAATCAATAAACTTAACATGCAGTTCAAGAAGTCAAATGTGATTAAATATTGACTGAACAGATACAAATCTGAGCTTTCTGTGCCAATGTGCGATTCAGGAAGTTTCACTTACAAACTGTGAAAACATGCGAACAATCCTCCGGCTTTTACAGGGGTCATGTGATGCTATTGTGTTATTTTAATCGTTTCCTCCTGAAGGTCCATTTGTATTAAATGAAGTATTAAATGTTAGTTAATGTCTTTTGCACATTTCATCTGCTCTCTGAAGTCTGAAGTAAACACTCAGTTTAGGGGCTTCTGCTCCTTTAAGACCCCAGTTTAAACACTCACTGCAGCAGCCTGTTTACTTACAGATAAATATTCATGTTACACACACTATTTATCAAACTCCTGAATATTTCACTTTTTACCCGTACAAAACACTCACAGGCTGAATTATTAAAACCTGACAAGAGAGAAATCAAACAAAACTCCAGCAGAGTTTGCTTTGAACAGAAGTGGTGTTTATACTTAAAAGAAAGTCTTTATTTCTGAAACGTACAGCGTGGTGTTGTTATAATACAATGAGCTCTTAAATAAACTGAATGACATTCTGAATTTCTCAATTCAAGACCCCTTTTATCTGTGCACGCGTCAGCACACATACAAATGCAATGCATCACCTCAAGAAAAAATGAACTTTTCTGTCGCTTTGTGATCTCCAAAACTACATACAGCCATGGGGAAAATATTTAGAGACCATTTCAAGATAACTTTCAGTTTTTCAGAATTTACATTTCTAGGTATGTGTTTACGTAAAATTATTTTTGTTTCGTTCTCTGAACTTCTAACAATATTTCTCACAAATTTCAAATAAAAATTTTGTTTCGATTTTCATTTCTTAGCAGAAAATTAAAACGGAGAAAATAACAGAAATGTTGCCTTGATGTGCCTCTTTTTTTATTCAGATTCACTTTCAAGCAACAAAACAGTCATATTTCTACATGTACTTAGGAAAAGATCGAAAGCAATTTTTTTATGTGATAACCTGGATTTGCTCATTTGTCTTGTCATGCTGTCAGTCTTTCACATTGCTGAGGTTTGATTTTGTTGAAATTCAACAGATACTGGACTGGAATGACCACAATACATCTAAGAATGATGATGACATAAACATTTGCAAGCTCATCTTATTTTTCCACGGCTGTAAATATAATATAAAACTACATTCTGGTATTATGTCATCCAAGAAAATAAAACCAAAACGAATCTCCCAAAATCCACTACAGCACAGGGATCTAATGAAATGTACGGATTCTCCTATAAAACAAATATTCAATAACTACAGGATTGGATAATGTAAGAAAATTAAAACAGCCAAAGCACAAATAACAATACTTTTTTTCCTCTCTCAGTGTCAGCGGGCATCAGGCGTGCTGTGCGTGTGTTGAGCGTCAGGGGGAATGCAAATGTGCAGAAGTGAGTCATGCAAATCCATCATTCAGAAGTTCTACGCATTAACTCAGATGCAGTGCTTCCCTCTATAACATTATTCAATAAACCTAGTGTACTTGACCCAAATACAGCAAACCTTAACGCATTAAACATGAAATATGTTCACTCCAGAGGTTGCGCTACATAATCAGTCACTTTCGGTCTATTTTTAACCTCTCACTATTTCAAGTATGAATAGACTATTATTTCATTCTTCCACGTATTGTTTTACAGTACGCTCCACTTTAAAACGCAAATTATTCTCCGCTTACTTGTTGGAACCAGATTTCTGCCGTAGACGTGTGTAAATCATTCGTTCAGGTGTGCACAACAAACACTTTAAAATAAAAGCTTATTTAAATGGGATAACTAAAAACTGAGGTCGGTTTTTACGCTAACATGAAATCTTCTTATAATCTTGGCACACTATAGGCTCTAAAAGTTATCTAAAAAAACATTAAAAGAGCGTTTTATTAACAATGTTAATGGAATATTCAGAAATATTTTTTCTTAAATTGGATGTTAGCACGTTAACAGAACATATTTTTATTAGCTGGATGAACTCACAGCACTAAATTCTAGTGTTATTGTTGTAATCGTTTACTAGATAATGAAACGGAGGTCTTGCACAATAAAAGGAAACCGGTCATACAAACTGATTTCAGCAGAGCCGAAGGTGAATACAACCCTATGCCGTTATGTTACAATAATTCAGCATTAAAAACTAAATCATCAGTGTAGTATCACAATCTCAAATGCAGTCTTCTTAAAATAAAAACAATTATATGAATACACAAGTTTGTGTCGATTATGTTTCCCTGCAATAAATGTCTCCTTCCATTAGTCAGAAATGTTTTGACTCCCGTGTCAATGACCTCTTCTATGATTCACTCAAAAGCAATGCCACTTTACAGTCTCCAACCACATCCCGCCTTGCATCTATCATTCTAGAAAATCTTGTCACTCAAAAACACTGTTAATTTATATCTAAACATTTATTTGTATTTTACATCCTTCAGTATGTTGGTGTGGTATCTTACTGCGTCAGCTGTTGCTCTTGTGGTACACAGATGAAGAACAACATTTTTTTCTGTCAAGGTTTTAATTCAATAACTTGACTTAACTTAACAAGTGATGATAAGCTCTGAAGATATCTTATATGGCTGCAGAAGGCCAAGCATGTTCTCAAGGACCCCGGAAACATACCGTCTGTTCTTAAACAATACATTTTGCATATCAAGGTTCTCAAAGTAAGATACGCATGTTGAAAGACTTTAATAAGTCACGGCTACACAAAGATTCATAAGTCTTACGTGGTGAAAAAGGCTTCATCATGGTTCAGACAAAACATCAAACGGCAGCGCTGAGGTCATGGGTTCAATTGCTAAGGAAAACACAAACTGATAAAACCTACCATAAGCATAAATGTGACTTCAAGACATTGACAATGGGCTTTAGGTGCCATTGAAACTTTCACAGGGCCACTTTACAGACCCTTTACACACTCTCTCTCTCTCTCTCTCTCTCTCTCTCTCTCTATGTTCTTCTTTAATGAAATGAGCCTCAAAGCCCCATAAAACCTTTTGAAACAATCACAAACTTGAAAAAAACAGAAGACACAACTTTTCCGTCAGAACTTCTCTTCAGATATTCTCCTTTTGTTCCTTTTTACATCTGCCACACTGACTCTTCAAACTTGGCACAGTGATACTACGAGTCGATTGTTTGGCATCTGCAAAATGACTTCATGCAATGAAAACACGAACTTCTGCACATGCGTGCACACGAATAAACAAGAATACACACGCTTGAGCTCGTGCACATAAGAACACAACAACACGCGCAAATCATGCTTACTAATGTCAGTATGACAGACAAGACACACATGGTGGTGGTTTGGGGATGGACCGCGCCAAGTGCGCACATGAAAACAAAAACAAGCCCGCAGGACAGAGCTCATCCAACACACACGATCCCCCGCAAACAGTACAAGCGCACACAGTGAGTGAAACGCGTCGATCAAACGCGTGTCGCGCGTATCTTACCCGTCTTTACGCTTCGCTTTATAAACATGCCCGTATGTGCCGCGACCCACTTTACAACCTTCATATTCAAACAGATCCTCCACTCTCTCCCTCTCGGCGGCGAGCTTCGTTTTGAAGTCGTAGTCCATTTTAACCCATAAATATTTCTTAATTTACAATAAAATAAAATATTAATTATAACATGCATTAATTAAATGATCCGTTCGTTTTATTACCCCACCATTTCCTTGTTTGGGATTTTGGTCAGCTCCGCTTAATGGTCACGTGTACGGTGACGTTTGTTTATTGTGGTGCAAAGCTTTCTGGGAGCTGCAGTCCTTAGCTGGTTCAGTCGTCGGGCGATGCGTGGCTTGTAAACTACAACGCGCACATCGCGCTGCGGGTGTCGATGTTTGGCAATTCTACAGCCTTTCAGAAATGTGGGGTAATAGTATACTGAAATTTCAATAAAATAAGCTTCGCAATCGAGGTGAAAATTGCTCACGGGCTATTGCGTAACATGTCGCCTACTACAGTAGTCTATTATATTATTTTAGGGCGGGGAAATTTTAAGTATCGTAAGTATAAAGAAACAAAATAGAAAAAATCATATTTCTTGACATGTTTACATGGAATTATTTTATATTTCTTTATTATTAACGACTTTAGAGCCATAAGAATAGGTATTTCAAAGTTACGTTGATAATGACATTAGCTGCTAGACAGAAAAATAAATACATTTCAGTTTTTTTCATAGATTATGAAGAATAGCATATTTTGTTTTGTTTCGTTTCGTTTTGTTCGAAAGTGCTTATATATAATTTAAAGTCATTTATAAAATGTGAAAAATTGGTTCGCAAACCTACACAACAACTGCGCCACTGCACTCAAACACATTTACGCATTGTCATGTTTTACAGACAATTACAGCCAATCGCTGCCAACAGAAAGGCCGGCTTCTCGATCACGATTGGTCGAAATAATGATGACGTTTTCGGGAAGGTAATAAAAGCTCCGCGCAGGCTGCATTCTGCGCTTACACAGTATGGCCGGCGATATTAGCTAGCATTCGCCCACGGTATTCTCTGTAAAAGGGGAAGACGGCAAAAATCAAGGCAACTACACCTGGACTGCTCAAGGACTTTAACTAATAAAGATAATAAATTATAACTACCGATAACGGATTAATATCAATTGTAATTCCATCCGACGCTATAATTTCTGTTGTTGGAGTCTGTTTGTCTCACGATGGAAGAAAGCAGTGCACACTTCTTCGAGGGGACCGAGAAGCTGTTGGAGGTGTGGTTCTCCCGTCAAGACGAAGCCAAAGGAACCGGGGATCTGCGCACTATCCCCAGGTGGGCCAATGTTTCCGAGCCGATGGTCGACCGGGAAGAGTGGGGTTAAACTTAAAACGGTCCGATCAAGTGATGGACGCTAATCCAAACATGCGTAAAACGTGACGGTGACATAAGCGAGGTCTCGCCGTCTTGAATGAGAATGAATTAGGTGTAGATGAGTGACATGTGGGGCTGCGTCTGACACTCGTGCCGCTTTGGCCATTTTGACACCATCCCCCTTTGCACTCATTCATTTGAGCTGTCAGGAATCAAAGTGGTCTCTGAGTTTGGAGTTGTCTTGTTTTCTGTTACGCACGTTTGGTGTGTTCGGAACTTGTTTAGTTTCTGTCCTGGTTTCAGATAAATCAACATGTTGCTCCGTGTCAGGTGTTATTATACTCAGCACTTGGTTTCGCTGACTTCTTTTGTGGTTGCCATGAGAAACGCAGCTGTCATTTCCGTCTTTTCTCAGTGGTACGCTTGCGTATCAATATGTTTTTGGTGCGTGTTTGTTTCGGCTCGGCTTCTGTCAGAATGACGTATTGATGAGATCTAACGTGAGTGAATGCTAATCGATTACTAGCCAGCGGCTACAGCTAACGGTGATATGGCGCAACAGCGAACGCTAGGAGGTGCTTTCTGAAATTATTTGAATGAGTTTAGTAAAGACCATCAAATAAAAGCCGCTACAAAAACTATGTGGCGTTTTCACTTGTACTCAGTGCGTCAGGCCTCGTTCGCTGGATTGTTTAAATTGCGGTGATGTGAAATCAGCGCAATGCGCATGTGTTCGTGCAACGGCTCTATTTTTAGGAAAAGTGTCATGGCGGTTCGTCCAGAGCGGCAGCCTCCATGTGAAAGTCACGCGTGAGCGGACGCCCGTGATTGGTCGACTATCCGCGGCCGCATATTGGTCAGCGCGGCTGCACCAGCGCACACGTGTAGCTAAACGTGTAGCTCAATACCGTGCAGAACATATTTTATTACAAAACACCCCCGTGAATATCAAACCTGGAAATCATTTACATTAATAGAAACTATAACAAATGACGAGGTTCAGAGACAACGCTTATCTATTAGCGTCATATGTTGCGTCACGGGTTCGAATACCACAATAATAATAATAATAATAATGCACCGTAAGTGGCATAACGTTACATCTGTCAGACTGCTCTATGACAGCTATGGCTCACTAACAAAACGTGTCAGAGTACCATGATATTACCGTGGTTTTACCTCGGTTTGATAAGTTGGGAGGCATGGAAAGCTATTGAACAAAGTACATAAAGTATGAATGAGTGAGTGCATTACGGTTCCCCTGGCAGTTTTCTCGGTACTGTAAGCTGATCTCAGTGGTTTGTCGAGGTTGAGCTGTCAGGATGAATGATGAGAGGTATTAGTTTACTTCCGGGAAAGTGTTAACCCTCCAAGAGAGAGAGAGATCATCAGAGTCTGAGCGCTGCGAAATAAGTCATGGAGGTCATGCATCTGCCCCTCGCTTCTGAGACACGAGAAAGCATCATCACATTTATTTGAATGGTTTCAAGAAATTGTCTACTAGAAAATAAAATACTCACCGTAGTGCATTATGGCTTCAAATTTAAATAAAATCCTTTCTGCTTCGTGGAAGGAAGTCATCCCAATCCTAAACTATTCTTTCACGTGATGTTTATATACTATAATACTTCTTATATGTGACCCTGGATGACAAAACCAGACTTATGGGTCCATTTTTGGAAATTGAGATGTTTACATCACCCGAAAGTTGAATACACAAGCTTTCTATTGATGTACGAGATGTTAGGATATGACAATATCTGGTGGAGATGCAACCGTTTAAAATTCAGGAATCTGAGGGTGTCAAAAAATCTAAATATTGAGAAAATTGCCTTTAAAGTTGTTCATCGGGGGCTCTGTAGCAGGTCCTTCACTCACAAAAATAAAGTTTTTATATATTTACGATAGGAAATTTACAAAATATCTTCATGGACCATAATCTTTACTTAATATCCTAATGATTTTTGGCATAAAAGAAAAATAGATAATTTTTACCCTTACAATGTATATTTGGCATTTACTAAAAATGTTCCCGTGCTACTAAAGACTTTTTTTGTGATCCAGGGTCACGTATATACTATAATGTATGTTCTCGTGCAATAAAATCCCTCAAACTAGATTTTTGTATTTGATTTGGCAAGTAGCCACATAAAAGCAGCATCGTACATCGTTTATTACCATTTTTGCGAATATGGCCATCTGTACATTACTTCTTATGAAGCATGACTTGTGGTCTTCAGAACTGTCCCCTATAGAACGAACGGACCATCATGCCAAATGTGTGTAATGCGAGAACAAAGTCAGCAGCAGCTGAGCTCAATGTCAGATCCATCAAATCTATGTGAACGGGTACATATAGATGGACATAGAGAATTTATTATCAGATACGCAGAGAAGACGTGCGGCATTGCACGTCTGACTTATGTACCAGACAAATATTTTATCCTGTAAATGATGAAACATCCCAGTGACTTTGAAAGAGAATGAAGCCGTCTGATCTAAGAAGTAAGCTATTGTGTTTACAGCGGTTGCTATAAGAATTCATCACCATTGACTAAATGTTTAATTCTTAAAAGTATGCGAGGTTCACTTCATAAACTTGTTATCATTTTGTTGCTGGACATTTCCACATATCTAAACATGACGCGGCACGAAAAGTGATTAGTTGCTTTACCTGTCAGCCATATGGCCTCTTGGGCGGCCTTGGCCAAAGAAAGCGCCGATAAGTTCTGGCTACGCGAGACTATCCAAACATTAACCGTTAACTGATGAGATTTTAACATTAAATTGAAATTAAATAAATGCATGCTGCGCCTCATTTCATGGAGTGCTTTGCATGCAACACTTTCGGAGGACGCAGACTTCGAAATGAGGCACAGCTACAGTCGATGAGGGTCTTTTACACATTTCAAATACAAACATTTATATAAATTTGCAAACAGCAGCATAACAAATAATTCAGCGATAGCACCTGCATTCACATATTTTGACATTCTCACGAACCTGCAGCGTTTTGGAGAATGGAGAAAAATATATATTAATCTAAAGCGTAAAATAAACGGGCAAGGAAATAACTTGAATAACTAACCAACTATGGCCAAAATAAAACACAGAAGAACCGGCAAAGAAACAAACTAAGTTTTTTTTATCAAATGAAAATAGCCAGCCTACCTCAACCCAAAGCTTGGCTAGTTTTTATTTAATAAAGCAACATGTTTACGTGTTGTTGGGACATTAGCTAGTTATACTGGTTTCCGGTACATGACGGTATTTTTTAACCACATTTTTTTACAGATTGAGAGAGGAAATATACTACAGTTAATTGACTTTTATACTGTCATGGTGAGTGAATATTGTAGAAAAAAATCCACACTAGTATTAAATAGGTTTGTAAGTCCCACAAAATTATGCTGTTTATAAAGAGGCTGCAATCATGATGAACTCAAGGAATCAGGATGCATGACAGTTGCGGTCAAAATACGCAATCTTTTAATTGTGCAAATAACTTGTAACTACACAATGTGAACAATCCCCTTCCCCTCATTTACTTTCTTCCTTGGTAGCACTGGCGCTCCCAACTTTAAGAGTTGTATCCACACAAAAATGAAAACTATGTTATGTCTGAATAGCTGAACACATAACAGTAATAATTTTACCATTAAAACATCCATGTGATGTCTGTTGTGTTCAATATAGTCACAATGGCTTCATGATTTCCTGAAATCATATTTTTTAATCAGAAAACAAAGGCTTGAATTAGATATGTGAGAGGAAAGCGATCGCATCATGCTGTTAATCCTCCTTCCTCTACTGACCCTTATTTCTCATCATGGCAGAAACAGTTCAAACAAAAAACTCATCATATGATATGCTTGTATTGAGCAGGTATGAGGGGAACTCGATCGCTTTATGAAGGTGTTTGTTCGTAAGTGTATTTAATTGCTACACATGTGTTACAGTCATCTGCCGTTCAGCCTCGTGGTGCACACTCCCATTGCGTTGCGAATGGAATATGTAACGTTAACATGTGAACATCCAAACACCTCCGTTAAGCACATTATTATGATAAAATAGTGCCGCGGCAGAAAGACTCGTTGTGTATCTGTCTCGTTTCATAAGGCTGCGTCCTTGTGTCCTCTGGAGGTCTCTTCCTTTAAAGGATGCGCTATACGGAGGATCCCCAACTCTGAATTAAATGAGATGTCCTTCGTAGGACATACTGGCAGAAAATAAACAGAAAGTAAAATGTTGCTATGATTACACGTTGCACTCGCACACTTGTCAAATGAATTAAATGATTTCTACATGAATTTAGGAGGTACAAGGTTGGTTACTTTCTAACCTAAGCAACGCCAAAGAGTTAAACAAATAAAATACATTTTTCCTTACTGTTTTAAAATGTTTAGAAATCAATAACTCACTACCTATTAACTACACCTGCCTGCTAAGATTAAAAAAGTACACTACATATTTGATTGAATGTGCAGCTGCTGCTGTTTATTCAAATAACTGATGTTGGCTGACACAAAGAATTGTGGGTCATCTCCAGCAAGGAAGGATACACCTCATGTGTCCTCTGAATTCTCGTAAAAGAAGGTCGCATTAGAAGGGTGCATACGGAGAGACCTCCGGTGGACGCAGCCTTCTGAAACGAAACACAGCTCGTGTGAATAGCCGGTCACAGTGCATCAGTGAAAAGAGACCCCACAGAAACAGTCGCGCTGCGCCGCGTTCTGCACGTTGTTTATGCGACATACACCAATAGTGCGGCATATTAAACATTCATATCATATCAAAATGAATAAATTTGACCATAATTCCTTTGGAGTAGCTTTGCTTTGCTGAGCTTTATTCATTTCGCTGCGGTGAAGACACTGCGGGAAGACAGAGAATGTCACAGCGAGTAGTGAGCGCGATTGTCTCGCGTCTACATTTTAAACAAGAACTTAAGCTTGACCAACGCTGCCAGTGATTCACTTCGTTTGAAGGAGTAAAGCCCTGACTAATGTGGCCTCAACAATCAGATGAATGACACTTGTGCGGTTTGCGTGATCGGATTTTAATCTCCAAACGTCTGAGGGCATTTACAGCTGGTCACAAGCGTCTGCACGCTCAACACATGTATAGCCTATTTTTCTTTCATCATACAGAAAACTAAAAGCATGTATGATTTAAAAGTTCATTAAAAACGTTTTATTAAATTAGTATTTACATATATTAGTAATATTATTTACTTAAAAAATAAACATACCTATTGAAGTGTTTAACAGATATTATTATTCGGTTACATTTTTTTACCATCGGTTAGCGGTAAACGGTCAATATGAACATCCTTAATTAACACGCAACTCCTTAGTAACACATAACTAATATGTTGCAGAGTCACAGGCAAGCGACGCCCACATTTTCTTCAAGGAATGCACAGTAAAGTTTTGACATGTTTGTAATGTTTACTATTTATATAAAACGTTAGTTTATGTTCACAAAATAACCATTTTTTTATGATAACAAAAGCATTGTTACAATTTTTTTTTCAGATTTGAATGGGACAAACTTCTGGAGAATGTGCATTGTTTGATTATAAGTGTGACAAAGACTGACAAACAGGAAGCTTATATACTCAGGTGAGTTAAAACAACACCTCTTTACATTTGTGTCAGATTTGATTATTATTGTTAGTTTGGTTGATATCCAGCAGCGTTTGTTTGTCTCTCTGCATCTTTGTCATGTATCGGTACACTTGAAATGAAATGATCATAACTCATCTTGGTCAATTTGGATAATTTTGTTAGGAAAGTCTGTGTTGTATTTTTTAAATCTTATTAGCCCAGTAAATTCAATTTCTGCTTTCTTACTAGTTACATTAGGTCGGCAGTAGGGCTGTTCAACGATTAATCGCATTCAGAATAAAAGTTTTTGTTTATAATAATTTATGACTGTGCCTATTAATTTTGTATTACATTATTTGTTCAAAATGACCCTAGTCGCATTCGCTCTCCTAAGGAAAAAGAATCTGTAAACACCGCACCATGGATTTGTGCGGGCGATAGTCTGATTGAGTGACAGATGCATGCTTTGTAGAATCAGATCAGATTAACACCGCAAACAACGTAAGAGATTGCTGTTATTATGAAGTGTAAAAAGATTTTTAGTTTGTTTTGAAACTATGGCGAGACAAATTAGATTGTGGTGGGCTGTCATAGTTGTCTTGTTTGAATGCCCCTGGCTCCTCACCGCGAGTCTCCACTGATTCTGAATGGGTTTTCCAGAATGGACGAGGCGTTTATAAACAATTAATGAGAAACATACATGTCTCCTTACAATCGCATTCAAAGCAGTGAGAACTCTGGTCGCTTACATTTACATTCACGCATTTGGCAAATGACTTGCATTGCACTATCCTCTACATTTGTCTCTAAGTATGTGCAATCCCTTGGGATCGAACCCACGACCTTGGTGTCATTAATGCCATGATTTCACCACTGAGCTTCAGGGAATTACAAACTGCCCTCATCGTAATCCGTAAAATGACGGACAGCCTTCAGATTTTGTATAAAAACTGTCACTGCCGAAAATCTTCACTTAACGCTACCTCAAGAATAATGGTTCAAGTTTATACAATATATATTTAAAAACTAAAGTCTCTCTGCATCAACATAAAACTTAAAGAAGATAGACCGCTGTAAATACTAGTCCAGAAGCACCTCCGGTTTCAGTTTTTCTTTTTTTATCTTGCATATATAATTGAAACTTTAAGATATTATTTAAATATTTTGATTTGGTTAAAAAATGTTCAACCATTGTGTTGTGTAAAATATTTGAAACGGGAAGTTCTTCTGCATCAGTGTTTACGTTATCCAAAGTATTCTAAACGTACCTTTTTTTTAATATAATTTTTTTATTTTACAATTTCAAAATATTGCGATATGCACATTTGACTATTCCGATATATTGCACAACCCTGGTATTTATAAATACAAAATGAATGTCCACAGTACACGGACATATATTATGTAAACGCAAATTTGTGTTGGATGCGATTAACGGTTGAACAGCCGTCACTGGCAGGAAACGCTTCTTTTGTAATCTCATGTCACGGCTGATAAGAGCGCTGTTTCAGTAGCTCACTGTGACACTTGACCTGTTTGTGTACATGTGTCCTGTCTGCTGGAGGACAACACAAGACTTTTATTATGTCTGTGTGAGGCAAATGCAATAACTACAGTTACTAGTGCTTTCTGAATAAGGCATTATATCATTTTTCGATGCAAAACTTTTATCTCGCTAAATAAGACATTTCATTTTCAAGTCATTAATAATATCCATTCTTGTTTGCTCTCTCTCTCTCTCTCTCTCTCTCGCTGTTTGTCTCTAAGTGAGAGTAGCATGTTTGTCTCCAAGAGACGTTTCATTTTGAAGACATGCGGAACAACCCTCTTACTGCAGGCACTGGTGCCTCTGCTGGAGCTGGCCCGCGAGTACTGCGGCTTTGATGCCATCGAGGTACCACACACACACACACACACACACACACACTCACACACACACACACACACACACACACGGAAGAGGGATGAAATTTATTGTCAGCAGACATACGATGAATCCTTTGAGGATCAGCTCATGTCACTGTTTCCAGTAATTAAAAAAAGATGGGGAAAGCTGAGGGTGATATGAGACGTGATCTGTGAGGTTTGTCTTCATATGCCATTGTCTCTCCTCCGTTTTCAGAATTTCTTCTACTCGCGTAAAAATTTCATGAAGCCCACCCATCAAGAGTTCCCTCACCGTAACTTCCAGGAGGAGGTCGAGTTCCTCAGCGAGATTTTTCCAAGTATGATTTCCACCAAAAACACGTTGTTTTAAATCCGTCGTTTCTGTGGGACGGATGAATGAACGTGTCGTGTTTGTTTGTGCAGATGGAGCAGCCTACTGTATGGGACGCCTGAACTCTGACTGCTGGTGAGTTCACAGCACAACATCCATCAGCTGTACACGTCACATCAGGTTGTTCATATTTTTGGTGTCTTCTCTCTCCTGAAGGTACTTGTTTACTCTGGAGCAGCCTGAATTCTGGGAAAACAAACAGGCGGACCAGACTCTAGAAGTTCTGATGAGTGATCTCGACCCAGCTGTGATGGACCAGTTCTTTATGAAAGATGGTGTTTCTGCTAATGATGTCACTCGTGTAAGAGCTCAGGCCATTTTTTCTTTTATCGCCTAAAAATGTCATGCCAAAACCTCAAATCCAGTACAACAATTAACAATAACAAAGTTGGGGTGGGCGATGTCTAACAAATTGGCATCAGACTATGTCTGCAGTGAAACATTGCGATGGACGATGACATGGCATTATAAAGTGAGGTGCGTCAAGGCACGAGCTGGCAGAAACACGACTTTTACACAGCGCCAACTGTCCACTCCTCTTCAATACACATTGTGGGTGTGCAGACACGCGCCGACTCGCGGCTTCTTTATACGACGCAGACTGCCCAGACACTTAACTTTGCACAATGCGGACTGTGCAGACAGGTGTCGACGTGCGGCTTCTGCGCAGGCGGGCCATAATTGTTTACAACACGATTTGCATCTCAAAGCCGCGAGTCATGTGAACAAGGTGAAAAATTTGTAGAAATCACGATGCTGGCTCAACATCATCATGTCTGTCAGCCATCGGAGATTGATGATGGCATCGTCTATATGCCCAACTCTATAACAGAACAACAAAAGTAATGAGGTCGTTTTTTTTTTAGGTCAATTGGTATTAAGCATACATGAACCATTCGGGAATTAAAATGTGTAAACGGATCAAATAAAATAACAGATTGTTTATAATAATGTGAGATTTGCTTATAGGACTAGGTGTTCACAAATAATCCCACTGTTGCAGCACAGTTGAACTGCACAATAGGACATTTCTCACACCTTATGCATGACAGAGGCAGGCAGTCAAGAATATGAAGAGAGGAATGGAGGTCTGAGGTAACACTGGTTCGTCGGGTAGTCATCCTCTGTGTTTGGAGGATAAATGATTATAGAAACACACAGCATTCTTACCTTTCCTTGCCATTATCAGAGAGACATCTCATGAGTTGTGTGTCCTACTTTCATCACATTATCCTGAGTGAAAGATGCCTTTTGCTGAGGTGCTGTTGATAATGCCCTTTGTATGGTTACCATCAATGTGACACATGGTCAGTGGTGCACCTCAGTCTCATTGGGTGTTTCGGTATCACAAGGTTGGTACCACCACAGGTTGATCAGACCTGAGTGTGTGTCGCACTGTTATAAGGTCATCTGGCAGCCCATTCTGTGTCCATCCACCTAAACCACAGCTATTGGCTTCTTCTTTCTGCACCACTGGCCAGTTCTTGATTATCCTCCCCTGGACCTGCCCTCTGAGTGACCTTTTGTCAGCTATGGCGACCTCTGGATTTAACCCATCAAGTAGTGAGTAGTGAACTCACACGCTGCAACACACATACACCCGGAGCGGTGGGCAGCTATCACTGCAGCGCCAGGGGAGCGAGTGGGGGTAAGTTGCCATGCCTTGCAGAATCCAACAGGCAACCTTCTGGCCACAAGTCTGACTCACACCGTTAATGCATGCTCAGTGCCCCCGCTCCCGTATAGCACAACATCACATTACCAAAATCAACTCAACCATATGCGCCAGCCCGTTGGTTAAGCCTGTTATAGCCCCACTAGCACGGTTCATTTATTAAAGCTTCTTCAATGACGGAATTTTTAGTGAATGTTGTTGTCTCGTATCAGTAATAATCTTCAGACAGGAGAAGGTTTGTGTATTGACGTCAGTGTCTGACAGATGTTATCTGTGTGTGTCTTCACAGATGAGTGGAATTTGTGACCTGATTCCAGGTTCAGTGATCGATGCCACGCTGTTCAACCCGTGTGGATACTCGATGAACGGAATGAAGACTGATGTAAGAGGCGTGATGTTTGAACGCCAGCTTCTCTGTGTCCGCACACACCGTTTAATATCCGTTGGTCTTGTCTTTCTAGGGAACTTATTGGACGATTCACATCACCCCCGAACCAGAGTTCTCTTACGTCAGCTTTGAAACCAACCTCTCCCAGACATCCTACGACGAGCTCATCCGCAAGGTGGTGGATGTCTTCAAACCAGGGAAATTCGTGACTACGCTTTTCGTCAATCAGGTATTTGAAAAGGCATTCGGCCGACACCGTGTCCACACGCTTGATTCAGAAAATTCAACCTTGTTCTTTCTCCGCAGAGCTCCAAATGTCGCAGCGTCTTCACTTCGGCTCAGAAGCTGGAGGGTTACCGTCTTCTCGACCGCCAGCTAGCTCACTTCAACGATTACAACTTCCTCTTCACCAGTTACGCCAAGAACCGCCAGCAGAACCAACAGATCTGACCCTCCCCGATGAAGAAGCGTAAGAAGAAACCTCGCCGCCGTCAGGAACTCCTCGTCGGGCGGCGCGGTCTCGTCATAGCTGGGAGGCGGATTCTGTCTCCTGCCCTTAGATCTTCCCTGAGTTTAACCCGTATGCATTCTCGTAACTGTAACGTAGATCTCGTGCATGAAAGCTCCTCTCGTGTCTTCTCGTGTGTACTAGCTCATTCTTGCTGTGATCTTGAAGTGCACGTAGAGTTACCGAACGCGCCGGCGAGCGTGAGGCATGTCACGCCGTCACGGCGCGTGCAACGTTCTCTTCCCTTCCTGCAAGCGTCCCCTCGCATCCCTCACAGACAAGGCTTCAGGCCTCACTAGACGAGGACCCTGACATGCTCACATCTCACCCGCGTGCTCCTTTAGACCAAAACAAGTTCCGTCGCTTTTGTTAACGCAGTTTTGTACGTTCTCTCTGGGTTTCATTTACTATAATGTGGGCCTGTTCAACGATTAATCGCATACAGAATTAAACTTTGTATGTTTTTAATGATACAAATATATACATTCAAATATTTCCTAAATTTTACATGTGTGTGATTATAAATACAAAATAAATATGCACATACATATATTATGTAAACACAAACTTTTATTCTGGATGCGATTAATCGCGATTAATTGTTAAACTTAATTTCCTTTAGATCGCTCATCTGTGTAAAGCAAACGGTCTTAAAAAAGGATCACTAACAAATAATAAGCATAGCTTTATCTGATTTTCATCATCCTTCCAGATAAACGTCATTATTTTAGAGGCTAGAGATTGGTTTATTCACTGGTCGCTCAAAGATTATTGACTTTTATTGTTTAAATTTGGCAAAGATAGTCAGAATATAACACTGTACATTTTGAGAAACTAAAATTTGGCTTTTATTATTTTAGTCGAACACGTCAGTCATTTTGCAATGAAACCATACGCTTCTATGAACTTCGTTTAGTTTTGGTCACAATGGATCAGAAACTATTTTTCTTGTTCATCTGCTTTCCGCCATATGACCACTGAATGTTTGAAAAGTTGAGTAATGTAACGGTTTCCTTTCTTCATCGTTGACTGTTTAAATCTCGCAATACATCCCATGAAGCTAGAAACACTCCTCTGTAAATAAATGAGCCTTTGTTGCATGAAGATGAATGTGCACAAATAAAACGTGTGGACGACTGTGTCGAACAATAGTGAGAAACATGAAGGACCCCGGGCTGTCCGGCACAGAGCCTGTTCAACACCCAGGCGCTGAATTAAAACCGTCAGAGCGACACTTTCAGTGTGCCCATCGCACAGCCAAGCGTTTTTCTTTTTTTCAACAAAACGACTTGTCTGTCTTTTTCTCTAGCGGTAAGCACACAATGGGCTGGCTTCTGGATCTGAGCATGTCGGGGTCAAACCGGATCATTCCACACCACTGCAAAAACGTGCAGGTTTATCAAACAAATCTTTACTGCAGCGCGTGTGTCCAAAACCTCATTCCACCTCTACGAAAGACTGTTGTTTTTTTAATAAACCCTCTTTTTGCATCGAGGGAAAGTTTTGATTGAAGTTTTTGTTCTGTTGCATGCCACTGGCGTGTAGCGGGACGTTTCTGTGCGTCATACGTGTTCATACACTGTAATGTTTTGAGTTTGAGTGAATCTAAGGATTCGGTTTATTTCTCACTGCTGATGTTGTGACGATGCTGTCATTTCTCCTTAATAGCAGAAATCTTCCACTACAGCCTGTTGAGAGAGAGAGAGAGTGAGAGAGAGAGAGAGAGAGAGAGAGAGAGAGAGAGAGAGAGAGAGAGAGAGAGTGAGGTGGTGGTGATGATGATGATGATGAAAGTCATTTCTATTAGATTTTCCTGACAGGACAATCATGTTGTATTTCACACGTGTTTGGAGGAGTAACAGCATCACGTGTCACATCTGTTTCTTTGTTTCGTTAAGGAAAGGGAGTGGGCAGTTGTGAGCATTTCTCTGGTCTTTATACACGGGGTGGGCAGAAATGTTGAGGACCAAGTTTTATAAAGCGCTCCT
Source organism: Triplophysa bombifrons (assembly GCA_029783895.1). Lineage (NCBI taxonomy): Eukaryota > Metazoa > Chordata > Actinopteri > Cypriniformes > Nemacheilidae > Triplophysa > Triplophysa bombifrons. Next base: position 20,738,489 of record CM056454.1, on the reverse strand, counting down.
TTTCTGAGCGTGTTCTGAGGTGGCGAGTGACTGTTGTGCTGGTGTGTGAAGGATTCGTCACGTTTGGAAGGGAAAACTTTGCTCTCCTGATTCTCTTGCTATTTCCATGGTTGGTCAAGATGTGCTAAATATATCTGTACTAAGAGCCTGATGCTTTCAATAAAGTAAATCACTATAAAATGTGTGCTGTGGTTTATTTGTTTTTTGCATTCACTTCATTTTTTGTGCTATTAAATTTATTAAATTATTTAATTTACATTTACTTTGTTCATAGTAAGGGTGACATTTGAATGGAATTGCCATTTTATAAAGTTTTTCACCGTGCTGATAGTTCAGTATTTGGTGGTTTAAATACCCATGTGAAGCATTTTTCATTAAAGCATTTTATGCAACTGCATGATTTCCTCTAGACCTGCAAGTGTCTCTTTCAGAATGCTCATGTCCATAAGGTTCCATATTCCTTCAAATGGATCAAACTAAATGTTTCTGGAATCATTCCTTCTCTATTTGTTGGTTAGTATTGCTTCTGGTTTGTGTATTTTATTGCACATAAATCCCATAAAGAGTTGTTGACACTTGTGCTCTTTCTGTTAGGTCCATATGCAAGTTTATTTCCCTTTTTGATAATTGAACTGATAATTGAAATATATAATAGTAAAATATAAACAGATGATTCAATATATTGGTAAAAAAAATACATTCTCTGATAATGTATGTCACACCCATAATGCTGAAATTGCCCAAATTCGACTACAAGTTTTGTGTATGTGGTAAAATCTATTATTGTGAAGACCAAAGACTAAAAGATGAAGCGGTTTATGAAGAAGTGACCCCTAAAGTAAAGAATCTGCAACAATTTCTTAAAAGCTTCACTAATGCAAGCTTAGCTGAGAAGAGTGTTACACAAAAGTGTGTTACAGATGAAACAGAGGAAAGCCACAACATCTGTTAACTAGAAATACTACAGAACAGATGACCGGAGGATCTTCATGATGATGGGATTTGAAGAAGCTTCTGACGCTCTATGATCATTGAGTGATGTATCCGTGGTTCATCTAAACAAGTCATCTGTTTAAAGAAGATCCACAAACAGATATGTGACACTGCCGGTGAAATCCAGACTCAAGATTTGAGATAATGCGCATCAAAGTTTGATTTAACTATCATATTAACTTCTCGGTCACTATTAAAGATATTAATGTTATATTTTCACAGAACGCTATTTACAAGGCGTGGGATGATATTATGTAGAAAACAGCGAATCACCAAAAAGTTCAACCCTTCTTAATCCACACCTGTCACCCTTCCTGAAGAGCGTTAAAGCAGACATAACTCATAATGTCATGAAATAACACGCTGGGCTCATGATGAGTGTTGAGGAAATCTACACGGATACACGCGCATCTGTTTTATCTTCAAATTATGTCAATCTTATTTCATATCAAAGCCTTGTCACTTGTGTCAGTTGGCGGTTGCAACTTGCCAATGTTGAAACGTCTTGACCAACGTGAAATTGGTCCACATGTGATGATTTAACAGACCACAGCTACTGTAACTCGCACACTTTTTTGCCCACATCATTTGCACATTTCCATTAAATACCCGATAATGATTTGATCAGACGGGTCTTCTTGGGCAGGAGGACCTTGCGGGTGCTTCAGGATTTCAATCTATTGTGTCATAGTGTGTTACCAACGGTTTTCTTGCTAACTGTGGTCTCGACTGTCTTGAAATCATTAACAAGCTTCTTTCGTGTAGTTCTGGGCTGATCTTTAACCTTTCTCATGATCATCTTCACTCCACTGGGGTAATCTTGCAGGGAGCTCCAGAACAAGAGCAATTGATAGTCATTTCGTATTTCCAAATAATCGAACCAACCGTTGTCTCCTTCTCACCAAGCTTCTGTCTGTAAGCCTGTTCAAGGTTTGTGCAGGTCTACAATCTTGTCCCTGACATCCTTCAAAACCTATTTGGTTGAAACCTTGTTGGCAGGCATCTTTTATATACTTAACAAGCTGATTTAGGAGTACAGTGACAGGACTCATCTGTGGTCCATATAGGCACAAAACTAATCTGTGAAGCCAGAATTCTTGCTGGTTGTAGGGGTTCAATGGGACCCTGGACAACAACACCAGTCTTATGAGTCAATTTTTAGAAATTGACATTTTTACCTAATCGGCAAGATTAATAAATAAGGTTTCTATTGATGTAAGATTTTGTATTGTTTTGGTATGAAGTTGTTAGAATAGGATATCTGGCTCAGATCGTTTAAAACTGTGGAATCTGAGAGTGCAAAAAATCAAAATATTGAGAAAATTGCCTTTGAAGTTGTTAGTCAGGGGCACTGTGGCAGCCCATCGGCTCACAAAAATAAAGTTTTGATATATTTAATGTAGGAATTTGATGATGATCTTGACTAAATATCCTAATGATTTTTAGCATAAAAGAAAAATCGATCATTTTGACCCATACAATGTATTTTTGTCTTTACTAAAAATGTTCCTGTGATACTTAAGACTGCTTTTGTGATCCAGGGTCACAAATACTTATTTCACTGACTGAAATGCAAATCAATTTATAACCTTTATATACATGTTTCCCTGTTTTTCTGGTTGATATTTGGTTTCTATCAGTTAAAATAAACCTATCAGAAAAATGATAGATCCTTCATTTCTTTGTGAGCAGGTAAACTTACAAAATCAGCAGCAAATAATTATTTCACTGTAAATGATGGGCTCGATTTGAAATCCCCTCTTGCAAAACAGACAGTTGCAGACCAACAGGGGTTCTAATGAACAATACATCACACCTCCAAAGAAAACATCACCTATAAATCAATTATGAAAAAATGGTCTAAACGTGCATCTGATTTACAAACGTTTAATGACGGACTGCAAATTTTGTAACACACAACAAGTGATGTTTCCTGGTACAATAACGTTTCAGAGCTGAACCACATGAATTGATGGAGCGGCCGTGTGTCACTCTGTCTTTACACGCCTCACGTCTCTCTTCTAATACTTTGATCTCCTGGGGCTGCGGCTGCGCTCTCGTCTGCGGCTCTTCTCTTTGTATTGTTTGTGTTCACTGTCTCTCTCTCTTCCTCTGTCTCTGTGTTTGTCTCCGCCTCTCTCTCTCTCATTATGTCTGTCTCTGGATCGAGAACGCTGTCGGCCTTTATCTCTGTCTCTTCGACTCTCCACGCGGTCCTACAGAACAGCCACATTTAAGAGAAGACGGTCAGACAGACAGACAGCAGCATTAGCATGAGACTCGTGAGGTTTGGGAAGAATATGGGTAAACAAATAATGACCACATAGTTGTGTATAGAGAAGATAGAATAAAAAACTTTTGAAAGACAAAAACATTCGGCATATCATTTGTTTCTGATGTGAAAGATATATCTTTGAAATAAAATGTGTGTTCTGAAACCAAACAAGCGGCGATGTATTAAAAAGCCCACATCTGTACCTTTGATGTCTTGTCCTTTGTCCTCTCGCTGTCTGATTGTCGTTTTCTGTCGCGTTTGCCTCTGTCGTCTCTGCTCTCGTCCTCGTCTTCATCTAACAGAAGCTCATAACGCGAACTTTGCCAGTAACAGTAAAGAAATACAACTACAAATGAATATTAAACTTGTCTTTACCTCTAAGGGCTCAGGGTTGGGAACGACAAAAGATAAATTATTTCACCTATTATTTTTCTAATATAGCCGGTTTGTGTTTGGCTAGTGTATAATAATATAGCTATTTATTTTTTGTTTAATTTATGTTCATATTATTATGTAACTGTATAATAATTGCATTAAATAAACAATGGGTCCTTTAGTTCGGTCTCATTTACAGAAACTGTATGTATGATACATTGACATCTAGAGGTTGAGCTTGGTATCGCAGTCTAAACTCAAATTATTTTAGAGAGACATATTTAGCCAAGAAATGGTTCTTCTCGGTCTCTTTTGCTCATACTTTTGTTAATGTTGTCACTTTGAAAGCATCTAAACATTCAATATTTATGTTAACAGTAAAATGTCTGAAGTTGGTCTAAAATAGTCCTTTCTGGAAAGTGAAAATCATGTAAGAATTGAATGTGAAGAGCTGAATTAAAGGATACTCTTGCTTGCTTTTCACTTTGTCTTTTAAAGCCAGTTTGGATTTGTTGTCCAATTCTTTCTCATACGCCTTAAAGTCATCTTTGGTATACTTCCCACCTAGAAACCAAACAAAACCACATTTGCTATAAACCGATTTTCACATGGAGATAAAACAGTGAAGCGTGAGCAAACTATAACATCTGATTTATATACATCTCAGATTTTTTTCAAAAACCTCATGCTTCCGTATATGATCCTGTTCATGACATGAATAATGTATAGGGTTGTGGGTGATAAACTCTCACCTTTCCCTTTCCATTTGATCTTCGACACCGACTGACTGAAGTCCACGTGAATGCGACGATCATCTATCAGGACGTTATCCATCTTAAAGAAGGCTTTCTCGCAGTCCTCCTCCTGATCACACACACGCCATGGTAACCATAGTTTTACTACACTAACAATAGTTTAACAAAGATATTTGTAACAAAACTGTGTAGTAAAATCAATCCGCCCCCGAAACAAGCTTTTGCATGGGTTTGAAGCGAGATTGAGAAAGATACCGCAGACACAAACCTTTTCGAACTCGATGAAAGCGTAACACAGAGATTCTCCTGTCTTCCAGTCTCTGATGATCTCACAACTGCAAACAAATATGAACATGTTAAGTGATTTCTAACTAAAGCGATGTTATAAAAAAGATGTGGGATACACATCATCATTCAGCTCCAGCGCTCTCGTTGTGTTCTCTCACCATTTAATGGAGCCGAAGCGTGAGAAGATGATTTCCAGATCGTCATCTGTGGTGACGGGGTTGAGTTTACACACAAACAGCACGTTCTCTGGAGGTTTAATTTCTGCGTCTGGCAGATCCCCCACCTTAAGACCACAAAGACGTCAACTATGAGATGAGACTCTTGGCTGCGGCGTGTTGAAAACTGAAAACTCACCATCTCCAGTAAAATGGCTTGTGTCTTTGCTTCTTTCTCTTTGATCAGTTCGTCCAGTTCCTCTGCATCTCTCCCGTCATCGTCATTTATGACCTCTTCCGCTCCGATGCGACCGCTCTGAAACATTAACACATCAGAGATGTCTGAACGCTTTTCTAAGAACAGTTTTCAACATTTTTCAAGAATCTGGACCAAAGTTCCAACACACATTCAAATCCAGATGAGTTTGTATTCTAAACACTCACATCCAGCTGTTGTTTGGTGGGTTCGGGAGAGCGGTCTGGAACCGGCAGACCCGCTGGATCATCAAACGGATCGTCCAGAATCACCGTGTGAGTAATCCTGAAAAATGGTTCAACAAAAGTGATTTGAAATAAACGAATGCACAGTAGTGATTTTAATGCACTTTAAGTCTTCTCATAGAGTACGTGGATGACTACCTGATGTCTTGAAAGGGGATGAAGTCGTTGTCAACAAAGGCCTCGTTGATTTTAGCCAGCACGTCCATGCCCTCTGTGACCTCTCCAAACACAGTGTGAATGCCGTTTAGATAATCCACATTCTCACCCGTGGTGATCAGAAACTGAAGCCAGAAGCACAAAGACTCGTGAAACACGCAAGCAAATCCACACGATCAACACTAAAAATAAAAGACAAACCTGAGAGCCGTGCTGGTCGCTGCCGTTATTCACCATAGACACGGTTCCTTTCTTCCTGTGCTTGATCCTCGGCATCTTCTCCGATTCAAAGAAGCGTGCCTGATCCCCGTACAGCTTACTGCACACAAACAAACATCACATGTACATGTGTTCATCTCTGTTTAAAACAGTTTGTTGTGTTTAGATAGCAAAGAAAATGTTGTCTAACCTGAACACAGACTCTCCTCCGCGCCCCGTTCCGGTGGGGTCACCCGTCTGAACGATGAAGTCTCTCTGAAGGGGGTCACACATAAATCTCAATGTAAATACAGATAATACACTTCAGAACAACACCTATTTATGCTTCATTTCTTTTGTTTTTGTCTCAGTTAAGTAGCTATAATATTATGATAAACAACAACGATAAAACATCATCATATGAAACAGTGAGATGTGGTTAAGCGATATTATAATCATGTAGAATAAAAGAAAATGGTGCAAAAGGATTGTTTATTTTTTATGCAAAATGTTTTCAGATGTGAGAAGTATGTAACTGTGTGTCTAAGTAAACACAGAACGAAGAATACATTACCTGAACATTATGAATGAGACAATAGTTGTAGTATTTGATTTTGCAGAGTTTCAGGAAGTTCAGAGAGGCTGCAGGTGAGAACAGACACACATGATTCATGACGTCAGGACTACATACAGGACAACGTAAGTGACGTTCAGTGTCTGTGATAACATAACGTTTAGGTCTCATACACGTCACACGTGAAATTCTCTGATCTGACGTCATTAAAGATCTGCTGTAATACTGCTGCCATTATATCACAGCTCGACGCGAACTTTCAGATTAAGTTGATGTTATTCAGTCTCTGCTCACAGGAGTGCATGTACATGTACAACAGCATCAAACACACACACACTTCTGTCATTAATGTCGTGAATAATCACCTTTGGGTCTCTCTTCTGTGTATAAATCAATCACAATATCACCCAGTGTTGTTTCCAATAGAACCGCCATGTCGCGCCGATTCCGTCACAACGCATGCGCGTTGACAAGAGTCGCCAATATAAGAGTCTTTTCTTCTTATCTTATAATTACCAAAGACAATAATACTTTTACAATTAAGATACCTTTTTGAATATATTCTGCACGCGATTTTTTCATTTATTTTATTTATTTGTTTATCTACATTTTCTACTCTTTAAAGGGAACACGTTAAACATTTAATTAAATTATTAACGTATATTTGTCATTTGATGTTAAAAACATGTCGACAGTTATTTAATTGCAAAATTTGAAGGTAATACAAAGCAACTTGTAATCTAACCTGGAAAATCCCCAATTTAAATATTCCAGAAATATGCATGACATATATAACAAAATATGACATTTTATTTAAAAAATGGCATATGAGAGCTTTGAATGTCAACCACATAAAATGCGTCAGATAATGTTTATTACCCGGAACACATGATTAACAAAAAATAACAACTTTTTAATCTGTATAAGTATTTATTATAAAATTATTAAATACTAAACATTAAATCTCCACATAGTTCTGTAAAAATGATATAGTGCAATCTACACTTCCACAAATAGATTTTAGCCTATAAGAAATATATAACCCACGTTGTCTTCTATATTCAATGCTTTGTATATATTTGAACAATAAAAAGGTAACACATCAAAATAAGCTTCCAATTGTTAACATTACCTTACTACAGTTAGCACATACAGTATATTAACAATGAACAACACTTTTACAGCAGTTATAAATCTTATTGTAAAGTGTTTTGCTGTATTTGTCTGCATTAGCTCTTGGTTTAAATATAATGTGCTTATGAACTTGTTATGCATGTGTTTGCAGAAGTGTCCTGAACACCCTGTTGAGGTTTAGTTTGTGATAATGACCTGCTGACTGTACATTATCCTTACATATTTCTCTTTAAAAAGCACAAACTGCCTTTAAACAGCAATTAAAAAAGATTAAGATTAATATCACACCAGCAATGATCATTACGATTTTTTTCTCCAGAAAATTAAGACCCTACATTTAGTAAAAGGAAACATTAAAATTGTTGTGAAATAAAACATTAGAATCGGGGAAACACTGATCATGCAAACACAAATGACAGAAATCAAACTTTAATTTACTGTTATATGATTGTCACATTACATAGCCCTGTATTTATATATATAAAATACATAGCAGTGAATTAAAACAATTGAAATGCACAGGAACAGGTGAACATTTACATATTGTTTGTGTGTGTTTTATAATAGACTCTTGCAGTAGTTGTACAGAGTTTAAATAGTTGAGGTGTTGGATGTTCGTGCTTAATAAATAAATCCTTTGGCAAATCTTTCAAAATGTGATTATATTATTTGTGTGAGCTGCTTCTAAATAGTAAAATTCTGAAATATAAATATAATCTCAGGAATCTATATTTTAAAGTTTTTATGCATAACTTCAGGTTTATTCATTTCATTTATCACCCCAAACAGAGAACACAGTAGAATTTGTGAGGAATCAGACTGGTCGTGGTGTTTCTTCATAGTCATTAGAATATAAACGTACATAAACAGCTCTGCTAAAAAAGGTAAATTACCTTGATGATACACCTTATAAATGATACATGTAAAAAAACATACGAAATCTGTATTCATATACGTGTGCATGTGTAAATAGTTTCAATGTCTTTCCCTTTAAAGGGATCAGAGCTGCGAAGGTTCTCAGGCAGGTCAAGACGGGAGTTTGTAAACAAATATCAAAAATAAAACAAGTTTCCTGTACAAAGTTGCCACAACATGACGTACAAATAAACTGTGTAGATATTGTTCTACAGGTGGAGCTGTTAAAACACTGTTATTTACATGTGATATGAATTGATCCCACTGGATATTTCACTATGTTCTCCACATGTCGGGTGGCTCTGGATGGTCAGATATGTGTATACATCGGGTTCTCAGGCTGGATTCTTTCTGTGCTCTGTAATAGCGTTCCACAGTTTACAAATGATTCCACCTCTAAAAACACAGAAAAGTCAATGGTAAATAGATTAATTCACATCGAAATTGCATCGTGGCACTCATTCAGTGACAACAAAACTACATTCTCATGAACAGATTGCAGTATCCACAACGTTGATTGTATTAAAATAAATTAAATAATTTGGTACTAGAATTAGAAGTGTAAATAGATATAAGTTTTAATTGTGATTAATCGCACTCCCATTTTAACCGAAATTGTGATCCACCCCACCCTTTCTAGTCGAGATTAATAATTTCTTACCGCGATTAATCAAATGGTTTCTAACCGCGATTAATCAGACGGTTTCTAACCGCGATCAACCGTACACTTTCTAAATAGATTAATAAGAGATCAATCGCACTCTTTCTAAAACAGATTAATCTAACACTTTCCAAAAGAGATTAATCTAACACTTTCCAAAAGAGATTAATTGCACCCTTTCCAAAAGAGATTAATCGCACCCTTTCCAAAAGAGATTAATCGCACGCTTTCCAAAAGAGATTAATCGCAAGCGTTCCAAAAGAGAATAATCGCACGCTTTCCCAAAAGAGATTAACCGCACGCTTTCCAAAAGAGATTAACCGCACGCTTTCCAAAAGAGATTAACCGCACGCTTTCCAAAAGAGATTAATCGCACACTTTCCCAAAAGAGATTAACCGCACGCTTTCCAAAAGAGATTAATCGCAAGCGTTCCAAAAGAGAATAATCGCACGCTTTCCCAAAAGAGATTAACCGCACGCTTTCCAAAAGAGATTAACCGCACGCTTTCCAAAAGAGATTAACCGCACGCTTTCCAAAAGAGATTAACCGCACGCTTTCCAAAAGAGATTAATCGCACGCTTTCCAAAAGAGATTAATCAAACGCTTTCCAAAAGAGATTAATCGCAAGCTTTCCAAAAGAGATCAATCGCACTCTTTCCAAAAGAGATTAATCTAGCACTTTCCAAAAGAGAATAATCGCACACTTTCCCAAAAGAGAATAATCGCACGCTTTCCAAAAGAGATTAATCGCACACTTTCCCAAAAGAGAATAATCGCGCACTTTCCAAAAGAGATTAATCGCACACTTTCCCCAAAAGAGAATAATCGCGCACTTTCCCCAAAAGAGATTAATCGCAAGCGTTCCAAAAGAGATTAATCGCAAGCGTTCCAAAAGAGAATAATCGCACACTTTCCCAAAAGAGAATAATCGCGCACTTTCCCAAAAGAGAATAATCACACACTTTCTAAAAGAGATTAATCGCGCACTTTCCCAAAAGAGATTAATCGTGCACTTTCCAAAAGAGATTAATCGCACACTTTCCCCAAAAGAGAATAATCGCGCACTTTCCCAAAAGAGATTAATCGCAAGCGTTCCAAAAGAGATTAATCGCAAGCGTTCCAAAAGAGAATAATCGCACACTTTCCCAAAAGAGAATAATCACACACTTTCTAAAAGAGATTAATCGCACACTTTCCCAAAAGAGAATAATCGTGCACTTTCCAAAAGAGATTAATCGCACACTTTCCCCAAAAGAGAATAATCGCGCACTTTCCCAAAAGAGATTAATCGCACACTTTCCCCAAAAGAGAATAATCGCGCACTTTCCCAAAAGAGAATAATCGCGCACTTTCCCAAAAGAGAATAATCGCGCACTTTCCCAAAAGAGAATAATCGCACACTTTCCCAAAAGAGAATAATCGCGCACTTTCCCAAAAGAGAATAATCGCGCACTTTCCCAAAAGAGATTAATCGCAAGCGGTCCAAAAGAGATTAACCGCACGCTTTCCAAAAGAGAATAATCGCACACTTTCCCAAAAGAGAATAATCGTGCACTTTCCCAAAAGAGAATAATCGTGCACTTTCCCAAAAGAGAATAATCGCGCACTTTCCCAAAAGAGATTAATCGCAAGCGTTCCAAAAGAGATTAACCGCACGCTTTCCAAAAGAGATTAATCGCAAGCTTTCCAAAAGAGATTAATCGCAAGCTTTCCAAAAGAGATTAATCAAACACTTTCTAAAAGACATTAATCGCACGCTTTCCAAAAGAGATTAATCGCAAGTGTTCCAAAAGAGAATAATCGCACACTTTCCCAAAAGAGATTAACCGCACGCTTTCCAAAAGAGATTAACCGCACGCTTTCCAAAAGAGATTAACCGCACGCTTTCCAAAAGAGATTAATCGCAAGCTTTCCAAAAGAGATCAATCGCAAGCTTTCCAAAAGAGATCAATCGCACCCTTTCCAAAAGAGATTAATCGCAAGCTTTCCAAAAGAGATCAATCGCACCCTTTCCAAAAGAGATTAATCGCACCCTTTCCAAAAGAGATTAATCGCACGCTGTCCAAAAGAGATTAATCGCATGCGGTCCAAAAGAGATTAATCACACGCTTTCCAAAAGGGATTAATCGCACGCTTTATAAAAGAGATTAATCGCACGCTTTATAAAAGAGATAATCGCAGGCTTTATAAAAGAGATTAATCAAACACTTTCCAAAAGAGTTTAATCAAACGCTTTCCAAAAGAGATTAATCAAACGCTTTCCAAAAGAGATTAATCGCAAACCTTCCAAAAGAGATTAATCAAACACTTTCTAAAAGAGATTAACTCTTTCACCGCCATTGACGAGTTATCTCGTCATTTAAAAAAAACGCTTCCCCCCCAAAGACGAGTTATTAAAGCAATCAGTGTTTGTACTGTTGTACAGCAGGTGGCGCTATAACACACCTTTGGGAAAAAGTACAGAATCCCAGAACCTAGAACGTATATGTTTTAGCAGTTTTTAATGATTGTTCTTAGTGTAATCTGGGCGGAATCTTTGACAAAAAACGTTAATTATCTCAGCTGTTTAATCAAAGTGATGCATTTTTTAATAAACCTACCCACATTTACGAAGTGATAAAAAACTAACAAATAAAGATAGAAGAATACGGTTTCTTTTGTTTGAAAGCTGAGACTCTGTTCTTTCATTTGTCATATTGTTTGTCCATAAATTCTTTACAAAAAATTTACTTTGAGCTATTAAAGTTGGGTGAAAATGTTAAAAAACGCTGGCGTAGGCTGGCAACTTTTATTTTAAAAGGCTGGTGGCGAATGAGTTAACCACACGTTGTCCAATCGAGATTAATCGCAAATTTTCCAACAAACTAGAAACACTCTTTCGATTAACCGCACATGCTCTAAAAGAGATTAATCGCACGTGTCTAATCAAGATTAATCGCACAAATTCTAAAACAGATGAATTGCACGCTGTCTAATCAAGATAAACCGCACACTTTCCAAAAGAGATTAATCGCACGCTTTATAAAGAGATTAAATCGCATAAGGTCCAAAAGAGATTAATCAAACACTTTCCAATCAAGATTAATTGCAAGCTTTCTAATTCTGATGAATCTTATGTTTTCTAATCGTGATTAATCGCACTCTTTGGGACAGTGAATAATTGCACAATAATGCATTGGGGTCCACTCATTCTTCACAGGTTCAGTGAGATTAAAAGCAGGAAAGTGGAATTGTATAAAGACTGTACATACCGCAGTCTCAAAGTCTTTAGGTCGTCTCTTGTGACATAATGAAGGATGTCATCGAGGGAGTACTCCTCAGATATAATCTATCAAATAGGCAAAAACAGATTCTATAATCCATGATCTGTTATCTGATGCAGATAGAATTTCATAGAATTTGAAGATTTAAAGAATAAATCTTTTAGTTTAACTGTAGTTGCTTACTCTCTCCACAGACTCTGCGTCAGCCCCGTGAAGTTTCAGCCAATCCTGAAGCTCCTGGTCTCCATCTTGTTCAAATGATCTCGGTGTGTTTATAAAGGGCTCAGGAACATCTGCCATTAACACATGACACAACACTGTGTTGGATATGCTAATTTATTGAATAGTGTGTTTGGGAATGAATGTGGATATCAGACTCACCGGTAAGTGTGGACCGTCCCTTTAAGAGTTTGATCTCCTGTTCTCTCTCCTCCAGGACTTGATGTAAGATGGCCTGATACTCTCTCTCCTTCTCTATCAGTTCCTCCAACAACCTACAGCACACAAACACATGCATACACGAGTCTGTGGGTATAATGGTTTGTCTTCTTGCGATACACATGACAAGAGTAAAACTTTTGCATGGTCCAATAAAAGCTTATAATTCAAGAAAAAAATGCTTTCATCTTCATGTACTTGTGTTGTTACTTTTATGACTGACTGACTTAGACAAAAAAATTGTCTAATTTTGTTAAACACAAAATTCCGAGTGTTTTTGCTCTGCTTTTGATCAAGTAATGAAAGTGAACAGAGATGCTCACCTCTTGGTTTCTAGCTTCATGCGGCCGAGTTCCATACTGATGGACCTCTGAGCACTCTGAGACTCATGGGAAACGGTTGAACTGAGCGTGCTCACACCAGACGTGGCCACCGTGTCGTCGTGATGGGCAATAGGTGGCGCTATGTCTTTGAGATCGGCTCTTCTCTGAGGGCTGGTGTCATCATCGATGTCCTCCTGATCGGCTGTGTCACTCTCAGACGCTAGCGCGAAGTGTGGCCGCAATTCTGAGAATAAACAGACAGACAACAAACATTGAAACACAACACTGGGTTCATATATACACGCTTATCAAGTGTTTTCCAACACTGTTCCTGGACGCACACCAGGGCTAAACATTTTTGGACGGACAAGGACGATAAAGGATGTCATATTTCCTTTATTGTGTGCCTGTAGTTTGTTTACCAGGTACTAATATGACAATAGCGGTCTGCACAGCTTTCCTGACGATGTTATCCAGAGCAAACATCCAGTGCGGCTTTATGTTGTGATTCCTCAGGACTTTATTAACCTGGAGACATAACACACAACGTTTTGGACTTCAGGAAGTGACGGTCAAATGAACTTTAAGGGCAATTGTAAAGCAATCGTTGGCCAGACACTCACGGCATCCTGGAATCCAAACAGCGCCACCTGCAGTTGGCTGATTGCCGTACTATCAAAATCCAGCTCCAGTTTGAGTTGAGAGAGGGCGCCGGCGATTATTTTTCTGTCCGCCATCCTCACGAAATCCCCCAGACTTGTCACCAGTGTGGAGATGTGCTGATGTTTCAGTTTGGTCTCCTCAGAGCCCTGCGGACAACCACATCACTTTAAAGTCATGTGACAGATTCTATGACGCCATAAATTCAACCGAACAATGATAATGTCGCTGATATGACCTGTGTCAGCGCCTCCTGCAGGTGAAGCACGATCTTCTCCCTGTCCTCCGTCAGGATGCGGTGTAAAGTCGCCCTCCTCTCGCTGTCTTTCCTCAGCATGAAGAAACCTGAGTCTTTCTCCTCCGGCGAGGGCGGAGCGCTGTGGTCCTCAAAGTTCTCCACAGGAATACTGAAAGAGAGCATGAGTATGCAGATGAATCATCAGTTAACACACTACACATGGAGAGAACAGTGATGTAACAGTGCTGACCTGAGGAAGAGCGAGCGATGACCTTTGACCTCTCGCTCACTATAGCATTTAATGCTGGGTTTGAAGTTAAAGGGGTTGGAGCAGAGCTCATTGTCAGGTGACACGGAACCGTACTCACTGCTGCTGCTGGTGTCCTCCACTACCACAGGAACAGGAAGTGATATACTGCGCAGATACTCTGACACACACACAGCACTGTCATTACACACTCATTTATTGTGTTTCAGAATAGTGTACATTCTCGGTTTGGCACATAAGACAATTAGACAATGAAAAAGACTTACCAGGTCCTGGTGTCAGAGCTGTTAAAAAAGAAAAGACACTATTATTAAAAGTAAGAAGTAAAAATTGGGGTTAAATATTCCTGTTATTTCAAGTTCAGGAGGTCCTTTATGTTTGATTTAATGTGGATTGGGAAAGTGATTTGTTACATTCACATTTATTAAATAATGTGTATGTATTTAATTATAGCTAAAAATGAAAGAAAAACAAGTAATGATGAAATTATAAGTAAATAACAGATTAAAATAATAATAATGAATAGAGTAGTGACTAAATGTGATGTCTGGGGTGCCATATTCGTGCATATTCTAATCATTTCATTTGCTTTTAACAGCACATCTGGTGCAATAAACAATATCAAAATATTAAACCATCTCTAAATTTGATTAAGGTATTTATTGGAAAGAAAATACTTGGTAAAAGGCAAACTATAGCGTATCATGGAATATTGGTTTTATTCTTGTGTATAAAAAAAAATCTTGCAGTAAACAAGGCACATATTAAGTAGAGTTTGATCGGTTATAACAGCTTGTTAATTATCTTGTTTTTGACGACATCAGTTATTCTCCTCGATCATGACTCAATAAATTTTGCTCATGTGTTGTGTGTCATTTCTTGCCAAACCTCTTTAAATTGTTCCTAAAGCCGAGCTAGAGTTTACACTACAAACACAACATCCATACAATATCCTCTGACTGTAAGACTGTAAGTTTCCAAAGTTGGACATCACTTTGCCCACTAATGTATGTCGTTTTTTTTTAACAATCAAAGCATTCATGGTAACAGGGTTGATTGTTCGTATCAGACCTGTGAAATTGTTAGTCTTGGACCGTTTCTTGCGTGAGGTGACAGTCAGAAACTCGTGAGTGAGCAGATGAGTGGATGTGGCTCGGCTGTCTGGATCCGGCTCAAAACAGCGCAGGATAAATGCTTTGGCTTCAGTGGACATGGATTCTGGAATCTCTGGATGGATCTTAAACATTCCAACCTGGACATAAACACGACATAAAAGCTCATCATACAACTCAACACTAATACAGACAACAAAGAAATCATTTTTCATTTTACTCTACAAACAACATTTTTCATATTTTTTAGACATTATGATTAATTCTATCAAAGTGAGTGTTTGTGACCTTGAACATGGCTGCCTGTGGTTCTCCCAGTTCATAGAAGGGTGGCTTCCCCGTGGCCATTTCAATGATAGTACAGCCCAGAGACCAGATATCTGCTGGCTTTCCGTACCCGCGCGGCCCTTTATCTATGATTTCAGGAGCCATGTACTGTAACGTACCTGAAATTTGCACACATGGTATAAAACATTACTCACAGCAACTACGAACCTGTTAAGAACAATATAGGAAGTTAAATCCTGATGCTTTACAAATACCACACATTTGAATTTTCTCTGTCAGTATGGTGTAAAAATAATATCGAAACCTTCCAGAAATGTATGCAGGAGATCCACATGCACATCGATCAAATTAATTTACAAATGTACACTGTGGTAAATTCCAGTCTTCCAAGCAGATTAATGTTAGGATTAATGTGTTTGTTAATGTACCGGTGAAGGTTTCAGTGCATGGATTTATTCCAGCCAGACGTTTTGATGTTCCAAAGTCTGAGATCTTCAAAACACCACTGTAAGTGTTTATCAAGACATTATCACCCTGTAATGTGAGGAAAGAAAAAAAACTCACTTCTGAACTCTGTGCTACACGTCAGGACAGGTACAGTACATAAACAAGTGATAGAAATGCTGAATTTACACAATTCTGTAGTCAGATCATTTACTGCACTGTAAAAAAATCAACTTAAATACTTAAGTTCAAAAGCTCTCTTAAATTTTAAGTTAAATGTTTATATGTGATATTCATTATATAAATGTGGTGTATTCATTTACAAACTCTTCAGTTGATCCTCACTTTTTCTGTTTTTCATTTACATTCTTCTATTTTTTCTATAAGTTTTGCTCTTGTGACTCTACATTGCCATTCCTGCATTTTAGGAGCTTGGCCCCTGTATTGCTGCTTGCAGCTATATTTAAAATTGTATTAAACTGACAAAAAAGTCCAGATGCATTTTGTGTAAATACACCACATAGAAAATGGTTAAACAAGATGTTTAAAGTCAAACATTTAAGGCAGCTTTTGAACTGAAGTTTTTAAGTTGAGTGTGAGCTCCATGACAGCATCATCACAAACAAGATTTTCTCTTTCAATAAGATCATACAGATGATGTCACGAACAGCTCATTACCTTGATGTCTCTGTGAACTATCTGGTTATCGTGCAGATACTTGAGACCCTCCAGAATCTGTTTGGTGTAAAAGCCGATGGTGGACTCGTTGTTTTTAAGAGGACCCCACTTTGACCTGAGCAGCGCTGACAGACTGCCTGCCGTTCACACACAAACACAACGCACATTTTTGATTATAGATGCATTAGATTATGATCTTGAAGTGCAAAACCAGATGTGAGAAAATCTGTGATTTAAAATTGAAACCCAATAAATCAGAAAGAACTTTGAAAAATGTGATAACAAATGGCGTCTGACCTCCCGGAACCTGCTCCATGAAGATCTTAATGAAGCCGTTCTCACTGATGGAGCCCAGATACTGAACAATGTTCTTATGCTTCAGGTGTTTGTGAAGGGCGATCTCTTCATGCAGAGGTTGTGAATATCTGACAACACACGGATCACACAAGTTTAAATGTATGTTCATGTGTTTTAATGCTCATGAATGCTTCAGAAGACAGCGTCGCTCACCTGCTGTCCCGTTCAGGAATCTCTTTGATGGCTAAACGCACCTGGTTACTAAGATCACGACCCGCGTAAACCACGCCAAACGTGCCTTTACCCAGAACCAGCCTGTCTCCATGATCATCATATTCATAATCATACTGGAGACACACATGAACACACAAATCATCTATTTGCTGCTTAAAAATATCAATAACAAATCTAAAACAAATCCACGTGTATGAAGTGTATGTTGACAAATTTTGATCTTTGCATTCAAAATATGTGTATTTGTCTTTTGGAAAAATGGGACATAACTATTTATGACTCATTCTGCACAACACAGATTTTGTCCAATAATATGATCTCCAGAATGACAACATCTCTCTCCCTGATACCACCTGTTTTCATGTCACATGAGGCTAAGCATTAGCATACAGGAATGTTCATTACCGTAACCAATTAAAATGGTCAATCCCATGGCATGCTTTGCTAAAAAAAGCGAAGCTATGCGATTTTTTCTTGCTCATACATAATAAAACAATAATAAAATATATTTGAATAGAAAATAATACATGTTATATTTTTTAAATGCAAAAAACTACATGTGTCGGTAATGAGAATGGAAAAAGTTGTGTACACAGCGTGACAAGAGAATATTAAGATTTTAACTAGTAAAATATAAAGTAATCTGTTAACCTAGTGTTTTTTCACATGAAATCAAACTTAATGTAAATATCTGTGTGTGTGTGTGTGTGTGTGTACGGTCTTTGTAAAATATTATGGAGGATGGGAATGTAAGTCATGGGCACTTTTTCCACAATTTCATAATTTTTATTATACATGAATATTACATGAAAGTACTTAAATAATTCCTTCCTGTATTAAATGTATGCCTTGTGCAGGGTAGAGAACACAATCATGTTTATTATGATCACTTTTGTGTCACCAAATTCTATGTTTAATAACTCATTTTTTACTGCCATGATATTTCAATGGTTCAACCCATTTAAATGTCTAGATACTTTGACTAATTCACAAAAAAACTATCTTGAATTAAGTACCTCTAAAGCCTCAGATTCACACTCGGTCTCGTCTGAGCCTTTCCAGGCCTCCTCAGTGAGTGTATTTACAAGATCACAGAACCTGCACAACACACACGCACATCACCTTCATAAACACAATCTGCATTAAAATATGACAACAAACAATGTATTTCAATAAGACTGCACTGAATGTGACACGTTTTTTATGGTTTAAAATGTCAATAGATTCTAAATCAACATGAGTTCACAGTGGGCGGAGCTTCCATGTGATGCGACTCAACAGCAATACAGACATGATTGTGACAGACTCACTAACACTGAACCAGACATTAAGACTATAAATATAGCAGCGTCTGTCCTTACTTTGCCCATGTAAAGAGTTAAGAAACACAGAACAGGCACACACACCTCTTGCAGTGCATCTCTGTGCAGAAATAGATCTGGAAATCTTCAGAGTTATTCACCACATACAGAAAACTGCTGCGCTCATCGAACTTGGAGATGCTGCACGAGTCAAAGTCACAAAGAGAGAAGGTGCAGAGATTGTGACTGGTGAATAAAGAACTTCAGCCAGGTTTTCCTGCAATACTCACATTAGTTCACTTTCTTTTGGCCATAATAACTATTCACATATCATGATGTTAGGAGGCGACTTCTTGAATTTGCTTTTAAAATGACGATATTCAATAAACCGCAGTCTCTTTAATACTTCTACTATATTTATTTACCTCACACCTCGTACTGATGCTGCACTGAAGTTCCACTCATGAATCCCTTGATTCTGACAGAGAGAGAGAGAGTGTGCAACAGATATAAAAATAAGTCTTGCTTCAATTGAATAAGTTCTGTCTTGAGAATGAGAATGTATGTGTATGAGTGACTTTACTTTATCATCAGGAGTGACATGCCAGATAGAGAGAGTGTTCTCCTCCGCATCTTTGTTTATAGAGAGGTAAGACGGCTGGTACACTTTAGTGGGCTCCAGTATTAATACCTGCACACGTCAAACATATCAAACATACAATACCACCATAAATAAAATACATTTACATATTCTCTAAAACATCGAGAGCTAATATACACAAATGGGTAGTTAACAAAATAATTGCACATGTTTCATATGTGTGACACATCAAAAAATAACAATGAAGATAAATCTCTCTTATGCTATTTTAGATTATAAATATAATATAATATCATATAATATCATAATATAATATAATAATATATCATATCATAAAATATATTTTGTATATCATAATATAATATAACATCATATCATATCATATAAAATAAAATATAATATAATATTTATAATATCATATATAATATCATATAATATAATATAATATATAATACAATTGAATATAAACAAAAGTTTTTTCTGATTCTCCGGACTCCTGCACTGGCCTCCCTGCGTTGTCTTTGCTAGATTTCATTCGTACAAATAAAAAGATCCTAAATTTAAAGACTCAAAAATAATCTGCGTGCACATGAGACACATGTTCCATATGCTTTTTCTAATAATAAAAAAGATCTTGTGATACCGCCCTCAGCCTTGAGACCTCCGGAGGGACCCCTAGTTTGGGAACCCTTAGGTAACTTTTTATTTTTTGGTGAACTATCCCTTTAACGCAACATAACTCCATCAAAGGGATCTGTTTTAAGTCTTGACCGTACTGTACGTGTTTGAGTCTGTGCGTGTTAACAGTGTTCGTACTGGAAAACGGACAGATGTCACATCCTTTTTAGTGGCTTCCACCATGAAGTCCATCCAAAAGTCCACCAGCTCTTGTTTAGGGGTCTGTGGATCTGTGTTTGGTTTGGTGAAGTGTTTATAAATGAGGATGGTCTCCACCAGTGAGCGCAGATACCTGAAACACACACAACAATGACGACGACGACAGCAAAACACTCTTCTTAAGACAAGTGACTGGTGATGTTTATCATATTTATGGTAACTTAGCAGTTTTGATTCATTAGTGTATAAAATGTGAGTAGATACCAGGTGGGAGCTCTAATTTTGAAGAGTTTCTCAGAAGCTTGAATGACTCGTGTGTTGTCGCAGGCGAGGATACTGGCTCCCAGAAAGAAACCCACATCCCAATAACTCTGAAGTTTATCCAAACTGCCTTTCTTGCCCAGGAGACTGCTCAACTTCACACCTACGAAACACACACACAGTACATTTAAAGAGTACGTTTACATTTAACACAGAACATTTAATAACATTTATTTTCATCACACGTCATCAGGGGCGGACTGGGAAGCAAATTCAGACCAGGACTTTTCGGCCCACATCGGCCCTCCACCAAATCTGTCGACGGGGGTGGTTAGGGCGTTTACATTTTTGAGGGGGGGAGGTTGGGTTGTTGTATGTAATGTGTGCATTGCGTTACACAATTACGTGTCCGACTCGTTAAATGACTTAGCGTTGCGTGAATTGCGTTTATAATCGCGTCAGACAGGTCGTCTGTGGGACGGCCGTTCTGGACTTTGACCGAATTTCCTACTGGTCAGCCCGCCCCTGCACATCATTCTGTATTCGAGTAATAATATTGACTTTTGATCTCAGTTTGAGACTGTGGCCGGGCTGGAAACAACAAATTTCGAAATAAAAAAACGTTAATTCGCAAAGAACTAAAATTCCCAAACAGCAGGCGTCCACAAAAGCACCGCATTTATTGTGTAATTATTATAAATGAAAATTATTATACACAGAGGCTTCTTTTACTTTTCTTCTTGATATTTAAATGGCGGTTTGTTGGGAAGTCACGGTTGACATGGAATCTGAACTTTTTCGCAGATGTTTTATGCAATGTTACAATTTCTAAATCCGCATCTTTGGATGGACACCCGGCTGTTGTTGACATCTCTTCTGAAACTCTAATGAGATTTGTGATTGTTATTTTCTCAGGAGAAATATGTTAGCTCTCTATTTATTGTCTCAGAGACGTGATTGAGATGTTAATGAGATCTCTGTGATTTTACATTCTGGGTAGCTAATCCTCTCAATGTCACCAAACCATAAGTAGTTCAACATAAATGTTTTGGATGAGGTGGAAGCCATCGTCCTTCACGTCTGTCAATCAAACGCACCTACTTTCCGCAGCTCAAAGGAAGAGTCGAACTGATTCCCTGCAGCCAGCAACAGCACTGCGTAGTTTATACCAGAATGCAATGTGGGTTCCGATTCGAAACCTTTTTTAAACCTGTAGGCAGACAGAGAGAGAGAGAGAGAGTTATACCGCTGAACATCAATGCTCTGTTACTATGGCAACATGATGGGTGAATCTCACAAAATCTGTCAAGAACCCGTCCAGGTCATAATTCACTCCGAGAGCAGAAGAGAGAAAGAATATGCTTAGCATGAATAATTAAGACCGACTACGCTTAGATTTCTGTCTTTAGCTTCGGGGTGAAATGTGACATGGACGTGTGCTTCTGAAATCCTCACCAGCACATTCCCTGATCTCTGCTCTCAGTGTCCGCGAAGTGAGAGTCCAGGAACATGTCCTTATAGATTCTGCCCACCAGGCAGTAAATGTCGGACGCCACCTGCTCATCTGAGTTGACCAGAGGCAACATGATGTCCAGAGCTTTCTGTCTGTCGCCTGGCAGGTTCCTCCTGTAGACAGAACCAAAGACAAACACTGAGAAAGACGCATCAAGACATCTTATCACATCAGAAGCCCTTGAACAGGATCATTGGGCATTTGGAGCATCCGAGCTGTTCTTCAAGGTCTCTACAGATTATTTTGTAAGAGAAAGTGTTGTAAATGTGTGTGGAAGCAGCTCTCACCTGTTGAGGGCAAAGGCGTAATGAAACTTTATATGAGGATGAGCCATGGGATCAAAGGTCGGCAGCTTGTCCAGTGTTTCAACTAACTTCACGATGGATTCATAATCCTACAGACATGGGAAAAAACACGAAACGTCAAAACAAACACCGTTTAAATACAGCTCCTACACAAAGAAGGATTCTGGGACCAGAATCAAGATCTTGACCCTGTTCATACCTGCTATTAAGATGATCTGATCAACCAAAACCATCGTTATACCAGTTGTAAACAAATTCAAACTAGTCTTTTCTAATCTTCGACATGTGTAACCTTATCATTCTGTCATAATTTATTCACTCTTGTGTCATTGCAAACATGTCGGACGTCGTTTCTGTTGCAGAACACAAAAGAAGATATTTTGAAGAACGTTGATAAACAAAAAACACTTAAGCACATTGACTTTCATTCTACAAACTAAAAACACATTTCTCAAAATATCTTCTTTTGTCTTCTACAGAGGAAAGATTCACACAAAGGTTAAGAATGACATGAAGGGGAATTTAGGATGACTGTCTTTTTTTGATATTACTAAATGAAGTGATGACATCCAGCCGACCATTTCAGAGACCGTTTCTCAGATTTTAAAATGTAATATTTATAGATGTGTTTAGGTAAAGTGGTCATTTTTGTCATCAAAATCGTCTTTCTATTTGCATTTATTTGCAGAAAATGGAAACTGGAGAAACAGGTGAAAACAGCAGAAAAGATGCTCTGTATATTTTCAGACCTCAAATACGGCAAAGAGAAAAAGTTCAGATTCACTGTTAAGCAACACAACAGTCATATCTCTACATGTATTTAGGAAAAGTTCAACATAATTTTTTAACGTGATAATTTGTGTCTTATCATGCTGTCAGCCTATCACATTTCTGTTGGATGACATTCTGTCACTCCTGAGGTTTTGAAATTCAACAAACACTGGACTGAAATGACCACAATACATCTAGAAATTTTGATAAAATTAACATTTTGAATTATTGTGCCTCACATTCACATCTTCAGAGATATTTTAGTCTTTCCAGGGAAACATGTTGTATCAAACTGAAAATGCCACGACTGCTATTATTTGGCATTTATCATTTCGTAGTGTTTTATGAACCTGATTATTTAGAGCAAATCTCTCCACTTGAGTTTCAGATTTATATTCCTGTCTATTGAATTGAATCCGCCTACGGCCCCTAGGGACAGCTGTTTGATATACATGTACAGTACGGTAGTCAGTAAGTACTGTGTAAAAAATAAACACACACAGAGAACAGAAAATCCCTGTACAGGCTTTAGCAAAACATTGAAACACAGGTATAGTAATATAGATAAAATGGATTAAATCATAAAACTTATTTGTAGGCGAAACTGTTATTTTCCAGCCAATAGAAATCCTTCAGGGTTCAAGAGGACTCAATTCAATATACAGAAGATACCTTAAAAAGTGTCACTTATACAGTCAGGTCCATAAATATTGGGACATCGACACAATTCTAACATTTTTGGCTCTATACACCACCACAATGGATTTCAAATGAAACGAACAAGATGTGCTTTAACTGCAGACTGTCAGCTTTAATTTGATGGTATTTACATCCAAATCAGGTGAATGGTGTAGGAATTACAACAGTTTGCATATGTGCCTCCCACTTTTTAAGGGACCAAAAGTAATGGGACAGAATAATAATCATAAATCAAACTTTCACTTTTTAATACTTGGTTGCAAATCCTTTGCAGTCAATTACAGTCTGAAGTCTGGAACGCATAGACATCACCAGACGCTGGGTTTCATCCCTGATGATGCTCTGCCAGGCATCTACTGCAACCGTCTTCAGTTCCTGCTTGTTCTTGGGGCATTTTCCCTTCAGTTTTGTCTTCAGCAAGTGAAATGCATGCTCAATCAGATTCAGGTCAGGTGATTGACTTGGCCATTGCATAACAGTCCACTTCTTTCCCTTCAAAAACTCTTTAGCTGCTTTTGCAGTATGCTTTGGGTCATTGTCCATCTGCACTGCGAAGCGCCGTCCAATGAGTTCTGAAGCATTTGGCTGAATATGAGCTGATAATATTGCCCGAAACACTTCAGAATTCATCCTGCTGCTTTTATCACCAGTAACATCATCAATAAATACAAGAGAACCAGTTCCACTGGCAGCCATACATGCCCACGCCATGAAACTACCACCACCATGCTTCACTGATGAGGTGGTATGCTTAGGATCATGAGCAGTTCCTTTCCTTCTCCATACTCTTCTCTTCCCATCACTCTGGTACAAGTTGATCTTGGTCTCATCTGTCCATAGGATGTTGTTCCAGAACTGTGAAGGCTTTTTTAGATGTCGTTTAGCAAACTCTAATCTGGCCTTCCTGTTTTTGAGGCTCACCAATGGTTTACATCTTGTGGTGAACCCTCTGTATTCACTCTGGTGAAGTCTTCTCTTGATTGTTGACTTTGACACACATACATCTTCCTCCTGGAGAGTGTTCTTGTTCTGGCCAACTGATGTGAAGGGTGTTTTCTTCACCAGGGAAAGTATTCTTCGGTCATCCACCACATTTGTTTTCCGTGGTCTTCCGGGTCTTTTGGTGTTGCTAAGCTCACCGGTGCGTTCCTTCTTTTTAAGAATGTTCCAAACAGTTGTTTTGGCCACGCCTAATGTTTTTCCTCTCTTTATGAAGAGTTTGTTTTGTTTTTTCAGCCTAATGATGGCTTGCTTCACTGATAGTGACTGCTCTTTAGATCTCATCTTGACAGTTGACAGCAACAGATTCCAAATGCAAATACCTGGACCTTTTATCTGCTCATTGTAATTGGGATAGTGAGGGAATAACACACACCTGGCCATGGAACAGCTGAGAAGCCAATTGTCCCATTACTTTTGGTCCCTTTACAAGTGGGAGGCACATATATAAACTGTTGTAATTCCTACACCATTCACCTGATTTGGATGTAAATGCCCTCGAATTAAAGCTGACAGTCTGCAGTTAAAGCACATCTTGTCCGTTTCATTTGAAATCCATTGTGGTGGTGTATAGAGCCAAAAATGTTAGAATTGTGTTGATGTCCCAATATTTATGGACCTGACTGTATATCCACTAGTAAAATCCACTGATCTGTCACCTATATAAGTGAAGGGAATCTTTTAGAGATGTAATGAGCGGTTCTGAATGAGTTAAATGCAGCACCTGAATGTCTCTGTAAGACAGCAGGAGGTTGATGATGATATCGGCAGACAGACACTCCACGTTATCCAGACGCTGCTGGATTCTACCGAGTTCTGCCGCAAGCTCTGCTCCGGTGTAAAGCTCCCGCGCTTTACGAATCTCATTCAGAACCGTCTCACGGAAATAATGGCTGAACAAACACACAAACAACACTTTGATTTATCTCTGCCGGCTATGAACATGAAAATACTCAATAAAACCACTGAAAAAACATGTTTTTTTAATACGGTTGATTTTTTTTGTTTACATACAGTATCGTCACTTTAGGGACATAAAAATGATGAGAACCAAATCACAGCATTGTGAAATTCAAGATGCAAAATATTTTGACTAGAATCTTCGCTATGATTTTTTTCCGTAAATTTGAACTTCACAATGTTTATGACATAATTGTTTTTACATTACTTCTAAAATAATATGACTAAACAGTGCCTTGCAAAAATATTCATCCCATGTCCTTTTCTTCATATTTTGTAATGTTGCAGCCGTATCTAGAGCACCGCTCTAACCATCGATGTCTCAGTGTGGACAAGAGGTCAGTTCAAGTAAGAGATCTGGTGGTTCCAGACCGCTTTCATTAAGGATTATTGGCGGCTACATGCTTCTGTGAACCTTCAATACAGCAGATTGTTTTGAGAAGTCTTCAGTGTAGAAACATCAACAAGCAAAACTAATGCTTCTGAACTACATTTCAAGTGTCCCAGAAAAGGGTATGAATACTCATGCAATGTACTTATTTCAGTTTTACATTTTTTATAAATTTGCAAAGTTATCACAAATCTGTTTTCTTGTTTTGTCATTATTGTGCATGGAGTGTAGATTCATGTAAAAACAAATATTTGAAGTAGTTTAAGATAAGACAGCAACATAACAAAATGTTAATAAAATGAAGGTGGATGAATACTTTTGCAAGGCACTAAATTCTCAATCTTATTTGTGTATTTATATATTTAACACTTATTCAAATGCACATGTGGTTTACAATTAGAAATGAATCAAGAGAGAGATGAGATAAGATAGAGAGATGAGATAAGATGAAGACATGAGGGATGGAGGTGTTCCTCACCAGGTGCTGGTTTTACAGCCGCTCAGCAGTTGTGTGAGTCTGTCCAGCAGTGGCATACAGATGGGTCCCAGCAGAGCTTCAAAGCTGGGCTGCATGAGTTCACTGAGACCCTTCATCAGACTGCTCTCACAACAGTACACTTTATTCTGAGGGGTCACCATGTACGGGATGAACGTGTAGTTGGCGGCACACGACTGGAGAGAGATGAACGAAACTGACGTTAGATGCAGAAAACCGTGAATGTTCGCAGCGAGTGGATCAGAAGAGGTGAACTGTGACCAAACAAAATTCTAACAGGGTGTTGGACAGAATAAAGCTATGTAGAATGTAAACAATGATGTCATGTATGAATAGGATTATTTATCAATAAGCTCAGAGACAGAGAGGAGAAAACACATCCCCTCTTTTGTTGTTGATGTCAAAGGCTGCTCATCCAATGGCACATTATTTTATGAAGGTCCTTCTGTCACATGGTAGAAATAAATTAAATTAGGCCGAGGTTCAAATAGCCCATGATTGTGTTAGCATGAGTATTTTGTGTATAGAATTGTCGGCTATGTGAAACTGGAATTTAAACCATACGTGACACATGAAATCATAATTGTGCATGTTTGGACGCAAAACCCCCACTTCAGATCCACTGGTGACATCCTTATGAATGCAGATCCAGAATTAAGTTTGTGTTTACATAATATATGTCTGTGTACTGTGCAATTTACTTTTGTTTATAAACACATACACATACATGTTCATATTTAAGAAAAATATATAAAATAGTATATATAATGATATTTATAGTTAGTAATATAAGAGTTATTTTTAAATATCTAATATACAATAATTTTAATTATATAAAAACATAAACATGCAAATATTTGTGTATGTGTACGTTTATGTGCTTATAACTACTGAATAAATATGCACAGACATATATAAACACACATTTTTATCCTGGATGCGATTGATCGTTGAATAGCCCTAAATACTGTAAGGTACAATAAAATATGAAAAGAATAAATAAATATGAGGAAGAGAAAGAGTGAAATGTACACACGTACCATATTCTTCTGACATATGAGTTCCTGTTAAAGAGAAACAGAGACGATTAACACTCATTTTACACATTACACCATGTGTCACCTGAGTTTTTCCTAAAAGTGTATTTCATTATGTTCTGAACAGCACAACATGCTTGATTAACCTTCCATCATTTACTTGATCTTGATCAAATCAAATTAAATTGCCATAAAAGTAAACATGTATTACATCATTTTACCCTTTACAGTTAACAACAGTTTTATGAAGCCAGCAGGTTGATTGTAATTTAAAAAAACTCAAAATATTCAAATATTTTACACTTTATTCTCATTAATTTCACATACTTTCTAGAATATTAAAAATGTATTTGTTTAGCAAAATATTTAACACTGGTTTAAATTCAAATAAACTCTTTAAAGGTTCTATACATTGGTCTATTTAGGAATCTCAACATGTCAAAATGTTTAACCATCTTTTTTAATATTTTATCATTTATTTATCATGTTTTATTAAAAATCCAAAATAACCATACTTGTGTTTTTATGACAGAACTTTATCCACAACATAGTGACAATAGTGTATGATTGTTTTGTGCCGCTAGCATCTCCAAATGGAACTGCAAAATTAAAAATCAAAAAGATTTGCTGAACAGTCCCTCCATCTGCCATTGGCACAGATAACCCTGCAAACACTTCAGATGTTTGTCCCATTATGTGCACAAACGCACTCTTATACAACATTTGCTCTAATATAGACCTAGTTTAGGATTAGGAAAGTAAAGTGAAAAATAATTTCCATAAATCATGTTTCTAAAAGGAGTAGTTCCTGGATGCTCATTGGTCAGTGGTCAATAACACAACGCTGTGACCTCAGTCAGGGAGAAATTTCTCATAGTACTGCAAGGTCTTGGAGCTGTTGAGGTGAAAGGTCATTCTCTCTGGAGAATGCAGAGACACAAATACCAATGGATGTCTGCTCATGACTGATCTCATAGGCTTGAGAAATATGCACTATAGGAAAGTGAGGTTTATTCACTAGAACAGAGAAGAATGCTCTGCAGAGGCAGAAACTCAACCCATCATAAAGAACCCATAAAAATTGTGTGCTTTTTTTTAATAAAACTAGCATGTGTGTTATCTGGTTGTTGAGTCTCTCAAGTTTGCTCCCGGCAGTGAATAAATGCAAAATAAACTTGAGTTTGGAGCCGACTCGTGTAAGAGAATAGACAAGAGTTTTGACCAATCTGAGATATCTGAGACATCCACTACTTTACATCAGATATGGTAAATTTTAAGGACATTACTGCCAC
Organism: Triplophysa bombifrons; assembly: GCA_029783895.1. Lineage (NCBI taxonomy): Eukaryota > Metazoa > Chordata > Actinopteri > Cypriniformes > Nemacheilidae > Triplophysa > Triplophysa bombifrons. Next base: position 20,709,802 of record CM056454.1, on the reverse strand, counting down.
ACCTCTTTCCCAAAGTTAAATTTGCATCACTGCACCAATAGCTGAGTGTTATTTCTGTTGCATAGCAACAAATCTGATGCCTGACAATCTAACCGCCTGAATGAGCTTTCTTCTTCCGCGGAACACAAAAGGAGATATTTTGAAGAACGCTGATAACAGTGTAACAAATTGTTGTTTCATACGCAAACTTTTAATAGTTATTGTACAATTTTATGGTGCTTATTATTGTGGTAGAATTTATATTCATGTAGCTTCAATGTTTTAGTGTATATTTAGCTTAAGTACATTTTTAGCTTATATCTTTAATTACGATATATCGTCTTATTGCAGTAGAAATTTTATCATATTTTAAAAATGATTTTCCAATTGTCACTGTCAGACATTTTTCTAGCGCAGGGAAGGTGGTATGAAGCGATGATGGGTGACTATGTCTGGAACTTGGTTCGTGAGGACAGTATTAGTCATAAAAGACAAAAAACGTAAAATGTACACTTCTGAAGTTTTGGACGACTTTGACTTTGGAGTCAAAATTTGAAGTGAAATACAACTTTCATAAAAATTGTTAGATTGTGTAATCAAACAACATTGAACCCCATTGACTTCCGTGTATGAACACAAAACCCTGGATACATTTCTCAAAATATCTTCTCTTGTGTTCCACTACAGAAAGAATCACATACAGGTTTACAACTACATGAGGAGGAACAAATGATGACAGAATTTGTATTTTTGGACGGACTCATTTTGTGACGATTTTCTAGCTTTGATGACTTTACTGCTGTAGAACTAAAGATTGAGTTTGTGTTTGACCGACCGTGTGACCGGTCGAGTAAGAAAAGTAACAGAATGTAATGTTGTTAGGCAGGCGGCGTGGTGACCTGTAGAGAATGCAGTGAGTCTGAGTTGAGGTCGCAGTACAGGATGATGTTGTTCACCATGCTGAAACTCTCTCTCACACCCAAATGATAGAAGAGCGACGGCTGTCGAAATGCTTCCGTCATTTCAACCGCTGCAACATCTGTGAACACAGACAGACAGAGGAGAGGATAAGCAACAGAGACTCGAAACACTTCTGATGATGGACAGGGAACAATTCAACTAGAATATAAATACATTTCATTAGGTTAATGTCATTTCTGTGTAATATGTTCAACCAATTAGACTAATTTCCATACAATACGGCACTAGAAAATGCCCATCTCACTGTTTACAGTGTTTTCACAGAGATTGCATGTCTGGAACTGCCCTAAAGTGCCTGAGGCACAGAAATATGCAAACAGACCCTTGTGCAAATACAGTACACATGGCAGAGATAACAAATTTTCAGGAATACATATACCGCAACTATTGAACAGCCACAACAGAACAATCACAAATAAAACTTTCGTCAATAGATATATAACTAATGCTAGATATCATGTTTGTAGTTTGAGACTCAGACAAGACGCAGGTCTTTATGTGACAGCTTCAGTAAAAACAAATCCAGATACAACACTATCAGAGAGTCGTGGGGAGGAGAGAGAGAATAAAACAGACGACTGAATGTTTGACATGTTGAGTGTTTCAATCATAACGTCTGTAAGAAGGTCAATGACACAAATGAGATGGCAAATGATGACTCTTCACCTGATTAACTAAACGTCTGTGAGATGAAGAAGTGTACGAGTTCTTATAATGGTTTATCCCATTTGGCTAATAAATATGTTTCTTAATCATGTTACAAAAAATATTTAAAGGATAATCTTTTGGATGCTTTTTCTTTTTGGATTTCTGATGCATATTGTTTTTGAGGGTTTTGGTAAGGGGAAAATCTTTAAAGGGTCTTTTATCTTACAAACTTCGTTTTGTAAAAAAAATTTTAGCTCTGTATTTCTGGGTGTTTTTATTGATTGTTTTGTTTTCTGTTGTATATTGTTTTGGGGTTTTAATATACACTCACCTAAAGGATTATTAGGAACACCTGTTCAATTTCTCATTATTGCAATTATGGTGGTGGTGTAATGGTGTGGGGGATGTTTTCTTGGCACACTTTAGGCCCCTTAGTGCCAATTGGGCATCGTTTAAATGCCACGGCCTACCTGAGCATTGTTTCTGACCATGTCCATCCCTTTATCCCCATCCTCTGATGGCTACTTCCAGCAGGATAATGCACCAAGTCACAAAGCTCGAATCATTTCAAATTGGTTTCTTGAACATGACAATGAGTTCACTGTACTAAAATGGTCCCCACAGTCACCAGATCTCAACCCAATAGAGCATCTTTGGGATGTGGTAGAACGGGAGCTTCGTGCATCCCACAAATCTCCATCAACTGCAAGATGCTATCCTATCAATATGGGCCAACATTTCTAAAGAATGCTTTCAGCACCTTGTTGAATCAATGCCACGTAGAATTAAGGAAGTTCTGAAGGCCAAAGGGGGTCAGACACAGTATTAGTATGGTGTTCCTAATAATCCTGTAGGTGAGTGTATATATATATTATGCAATTTGGTATTTTGAATTTTGTTTACTTTGGTGGAGGCTTCAGATAAGCCCTTTAGGGTTATTTTGCCTCTCCCTGAACAGTATATACATATTTTTTAAAATAAAAAATAAAATAAACTAAACTACAAAAAAAAAACGAAATAAGTGTACTGTTACAATACTACTTTGGACTAAATTGATCCACTTTTGGTGTTTATAAAAGTATAGTTTTAAATATACTTTCATTGTGACACTAGTTAAACTGAGTAAACATCACGTTTACAACTACAATACATTTTTTAAATTCAGCTATACTACGAATAAACTTAGATGCCGTTTATACGACGCCACTTTTTATGTGCTTTAGCCGTTCATTTTGACAGAAACGACGTTTTGGGGGAATGAAAACAAAAACTTTTGAAAACGTGTCTCAAAGTGCAATTTTTTGAAAACACCACCGTTTTCGTTTACATGTAAGCTGCAAGAAGAAAGTTTCTGAAAACGATGATAACATGCATATGCGTTTCATGCTCAGCCGCACGAGTATATGTAAAACAATTTGGTGGCTTCCCGTACTGTGAGCTCGTGACTTATGTGTTGACTTATGTATTACCATTTCCCCAGCAAAATGTGGATTTGCTGCACCAATAAGACCAGCGGAGACACACTATTTACATTCGCCAGACTTTAAACACAAATATATGTCGACCAGCGGTATTAAAAAGCACATTTGGCTTGTAACTGTGCATGTGTGCCAAGGCACGTCCCGTTTCTTTAAACAAGAACATCGCCATCCACTGGCCTGGCGTGCATACTACAGTGTTTATTTCCCGTTTTCCTGGATCTGTGTAAATGAAGACCGTTTTGATAACGCTGTCAAGTGTACGTGAAACTTTTAAAAAAACATTTCTGTTTTTCATTGTGTATATGTGGCCTTATACTGATAGTATAATAGTGTAAGCATTTTTGAGTCTATGAAAGTACATTATATACCGAAAATATACTTGTAAGGTTTTTTATACACTTAATATCATACTCACAGTTAACCATTTATAGACGGTTTCAAAATGACATCATGAACAAATGTTACTGCGCATGCACATGTTTGTGGACTGCCCTCGCATTCGCAAATAATAGAGCTTGTTAATCAGCGTCACACTACATTGAATGTTGCGTCATCCTGGGTAGATGCCTGCAAGTGCGTTCAATGAAGTGTTTGTTTTCTTGTTCGATTAGAAAAGAATAACTATGGTAGGTTGGTCTTGTTGTGTTAAAAACTGCAATAGCACTACGCAGAGTTGTTCAGGAAAAGCCAATGGTTCTTTCACTTTTGATTTCACCATATATCAAACAAAACAAGTAAACGTACAAATCAAAACAACAATAGCAGTGAATTATAATCCTCCCAAGATGGCGGCACCACTGCAACATGCACATTTTCTATAAGCTGCGTCCCAATTCGCATACTAGCCATCCTAAATAGTATTCAAAAATATAATTTGTTTGTCCCAAATCATAGTATGCTGAAATGAGTATTCTCGAAGTACCCGTGTGGTCTACTAACGGCTGATATTACCCACAACTCACCGAGAGAGGGGGTAGTTAAGTGACACTACACTGCATTAATAAAATTAATTAAAGGACGCTTTGCTTAATTAATACATGTGAGTATACAGTAAACTTTTCATACAAAATAATAAATGAATAAATACTTAAATGCAAGGAAGAGATGTTTTTTGATGTTCGTAACAGTTAAGGATCACAGTGGCATCTAGGCAACAATGTCCACTTCCAATTCGCGTTAGTATGTCCCAGTGCGTAGCTACGATTTGCTACTCACCAAAATGTATATACTTTTCCAGAGCAAAAGCAGTACATAGTATAAAAAGGCAAATTGGGATGCAGCAATAGAGTGTCTGTAGACTATTTATGATAACAATCAAAAGAAACCCAAAAAAAGCTTATTTGGATAAAATTGTCTCTCCAATATTTTGAATTTAGATACCAAGCTCAACAGGTAGATGTCAATGCACCATACGGTTTCTTTAATGCGAACAAAATACAGGACCCATTTAACAAATTGTTTATTTAATAAAATAAACAATAAACATACAACAAAATTCAACAAATCATTGTTTTATAACAATGATTATACAAAAATAATAATATAAATTAACATAAATTAAATAAACTAGTTATAGTATTAGACACTAGCCAAACACAGACCGGCAGTTACCTGCAGTCCAGACGGGCACGTCCGATGAAACGGTTTATACATTACTTTGTGCACTTTATGTAAACTACCACGAACAATGAACAATTGTATAATGTATAATGAACAATTATATGACATTGTGTGAAAGTATTTTTTATAATATTCTACTCAATCACAAGATTAAACATAATTTCAATCCAAACATTCTCAGAATAGGTCATTATACTTTTAAGTATATCTCTAGTCTAAGATTAAATATACCTAAACTTTTCTATCAGTCAAGTATATATAAGTGTTTTTTAATGTTTCAAGGGTTTACTTTGATATTTGTAGTTTATAATAAACTTGAACAAAAAATGTTAGGAAATGAATAGATGGCAGATGGCGTGTTGTGCGTGTGTGGTTTGTGTCTATCGGGCCTGTCCCGAGGGCTAAGCTCGAGATGTCTTTTAAATATCAGCAGGAAGTCGACTGTGTTTGCAGATGTCTGTTACAGATCATTTTTACAACTGATGTTTCAGTTACGCACATCAGAGTAAAACCGAGCAAACCGTCTTATGTGTATAAATATCTTTCTGGTGAGATTCGTGCCATTTATTGTCCAAAAATCACAATACTTGCATCTGTAAGTGAGCCGCTGTACAATTATTTAAATTATTCATTGAAAAAAGTTTCCAGCTGTATAGATGTCAGTTCATGAAAACTGACTTTCATATATTATTCACACATGTACATAAATGATGAAATATGCATTTTATGCACTGCAAAGCAATTATGTACATAAAAAAACTAAACTTGAAATTACATGCACATCAATGACGAAGATATTTCTAGTTAAAAATGTGTGATTTTAGTTGCAGAATTGATCTTGTGATGGTTAAAGGAGCGCAAGAGTAAATAAAGATGAACCGACCCAGCTAGCACACATACGTCTGTAAGACATATGCTTAAGAGCTGGAGATCTGGAAAACATCTGCTGTGTAAAAACATCTAAGAGAGACACATTTTATATCCATTCTAAATCATAAACATCCTACAGATATCTTCTGTATGTCTATATGACATCTGACAGCAGACGTCTCCGAAACGTATTGCAGATGTCAAATAGACATGTGCCAGATGGAGTGTGCTATAAGTGGAGAGAAATTCTACATATATAATCTGATGAAGTGATTAGTTGTATAGTAAAGCTCAGCGTCATTCCAACACGCACATGTAAATCTGTTTCCCGTTTCCCACATGCAAATTTATTTCCCATTTCTCCCATGTAAATGTACTTCAGATTTGCCTGTGGTCCAGCGGAGCTGCAGTGATATTGCTTCTTGTCTCTGGTTATTGAGCGGCAGAAACCACAAATGAAAACTTCAATAACTGTGCTCTTTGCAGACACTTTCATGTCAAAGAGACTCACCGTGAAGTGCAAAAATAAACTCCACTCAAAAAAATCGAAAGTCTTTTGCAACAAGAGATACGTTTCAATCGAAAAAAGTGTAGCTGAGAAAAGGCAGTGTAGAGATCCCCAAATCTAAAGTTCAACACGAATCTAACATCATACTGCTGCTTATATAACAGCACATCCAAAAATAAGATCATACAGTGGAACCAAAATTAGGGCAAAGGTTTTGTGGAGCGTGTATCAAGTTAAATTAAGTGCTTATTAGGTGAACATATTGTGAAATCTAGACTTTTTGATGGTTTGTGTGTGTTTGTTGTTTGAAGGAGACTTTGTCCAGGATCAGTTTTAGCTTGAGACATTTGCCAGAAACACGACCAGACACTTCATGTAAGATTATCAGACGGTTACCAGCAGATCATACGACAATGTCACACCTCTTCACATGATCACACATCACAATCACTTACGACAGTGACACAAATAGTCCAGAACGGGTACATCCCGACATGCTAACCCTGCTCCATGAATCCCATCATCATCACAATCGACTATGGACCAGATGAGCAGTTTACAATAAATGCAATAAATAACCAAACATTGGTATAAAATACTTATCATCACATAGCACAAATCTGATTGATCTGATAAGGTGAAAATCAGGATATCAATAATTTAAAGGGATACTCAACACAAAAATAAAAAATTAGATGGAAAGGTGAAAGGTGCTGTTTGCTTCCAGAGATAATTCAAAATATCTTATTTTGTGTTCAACAGAACAAAAATAATGATACAATATTTTTTCCTACTACGGTAGTCAATAATATCAATATATTATAATATAATAATGTCAGTTGATAACATTTTCCCAAATATCCCTGTGTTCATCAAAACAAATACATTTATACAGGTTTGGAACAACTTGAGGGTGAGTAAACAATGACGGAATTACATTTTTGGGGTGAACTGTCCTATCCTACCATCTCAAATATGGTAAAATATTTCGGAAGGATTTGTCAAGTCATGAGCCATCACATTTCACAGAAAGTCATCCTGAGCATTCCAAGAGTGATGATATGATAACAGTTCAGATTCATCAAGAGCCGTTGTGATGTAACTATACAGAAAACAACCGTTTCATCTCCCTGCTGATAAACAAACCCGTCCATATCAAAGCCTCCATCATCACAAATTCTAAAGAACAGAATCACTGCAGGACAGACTCAAGACGGCACCAGAAAATATCAGCGCACAAGCAAAAGTATCATATGTGATCTAAAACTAAAGTAAAACTGGATCATAGAAAATTACAATAATACAAAACTATAAGGTGTTTAACGAAATGCTCAGCTCACGGATCAACACGATTTGTAACAAAAAAGTAAAATATGAAACTGACACTCAACAGATTTTCCCCACAAAACAGATACAATTTTTTGTAACACTTGTTATTTTGTAACAGGATAGTGACAAAAATATACCAAAATGAACCCCACGATATCTCTACTCAAAGAGCTCCACAACTGTTTTTGTCCAAAAGTTTACACTAAATGAATTCTTTAGTTGGAGTGACCGTAAAAAGAGGTTCACATTTACATATTGAATTGCTATGATGGTGGAAGTTAACCCAGATAGCACAGGTACGTCTGTCAGATGTCTGCTATAGATCTGGAGAACATCTGCTGTGTAAAAACATCCGATGAACATCATAGAAAGGCCAATTTTACATGCATTCTAAATCATAAGCATCTTACAGACATCTTCTAGATGTCTATACAATATGTGACATGAGAAGTACTGCAGATGAGCAAACAATCAAAAAAATACATCTTGCAGATGTAAAAGCAGACATCAACGTCAATGCATGTGCGCCATCAGGGAAATATTCTCGTGTATTATTTGATAACATACACGCTACAAACATGACGCTAACCAGACAGAAAGGACTGGAACAATCTTTTTCATACCCACAAACAAAACGTGTCACACATTTTCCACAATACTGACTAACACACATTCCCACGCAAGTTTCCGAGTAGTTTTGTGTTTTATCTCAACATTAAGGTCATCTGATGGACAGGGGTCAGTGTCATTGCAGGGCTCCACATAAAGGTTTGCCCGATGGCCCGGTGCCAGCATGGGAGATTCTCGGGCAGTTGAGAGAGTGGTCACTTGCCTGATCATGGCCAGTCCTGTATCGTCATGGAAATTTATAATTTGACAGTTTTTAAGACTTGCCTATTTACATATTCCCAAGAAGATGCAAAAGAGGACTGGAATCGGATCTCACAAGCTGTTTGACATCAGACAACGCGCAAATTACTGAACCGAGTTCTCTTTCAGTCTTCTTACTCTTAATCTGACAAATTGACTCAAAATTATGCCAAAATGGCAATAGTAGCAAGAATACTTGTAAAAAGTTATCAATTATGTCTAACGGGAAACAAAACGCATGTGCGCGCGTGTTACATTATACAAGATCTGTGATTCTCTTAAAGGGGCAGCGGCATAATAAACTCCTCGGTTTGTTACTCAAACAACAAAGAACTTAAAAAAAACAATCACTGCTCTTCACTGATTAAATTATAACTTTAGTAAGGATAAGTCACTATTATATTGAATACAGTGAAGACTATAAAGTGTTAACATCATTTAAGAGGGTAATTTGACTCGGCTTAAACAAATATTATTATTTGTTTTATATGTAATGTAATGTGTATACACGATTTAAGGTTAAGAAACGCTGTATTTTCCACATACAGTGCATGTTTGAATCTCTTCTTTGCTCCGCCTCTCTAAAACGCGCTGATATTTTACAAAGCTAATCGCTCAGACAAGAGAGGTGTGCTATGATTGGCCAGGTCACTAGTGAATAGTGATTGGTCAAATACTGCACGGAAATGTACACCTCTAACCATATTCGGAACATCAGTCTGTTACATTGAGATTTACAAGACCGCCCACCTTACTTGCGTATACATTTGGCTGGTCTTAGTCAAATCATACCACAAAGTGACGTTCATGCGTGGGGGTGTGGTTACAGGCAGATCTGTGTTCACATTTGCTTTTAGATAGAATGCATCTTTTGTTACGACACTTACATTTTTGCAATTTATTGTGTCTAATACATGCATGGAGAACTTATAACACACCAAAGACACAGAAAAACACGTATTTACGCCATACGACCCCTTTAATTTCTGTACTTGATAAATACTATTATTAGGTCAATCTAAAACACCTGAAATGCACTGATTATGTGTATGTTTGCTTTATGACATTTATCTGTGATATCGAACATACGTTGATTACTTGATCTTGTTTGATCACTTACTGATTAGTCGTTTTCAACAATAGTTGATTTTTTTGAGTTATAGGCTAATAGTTTTTATGGTATCATATGCTTATTTATTAAGATTGCACAGGTGAAAAACAAACAAATAAATAACTAGATATTATTTAATACTTTTTTGTGGCAGGGCCAGTAAAAATTGGAATCACTTAGACCAGTAGAAAAAATCCTTACACGGTCTTACATTTATAACTTGTTTGATCTGTTGTCATGTATTAAACATTCCCCTGCAATTCACAGCTGTTTATGTACAGCCCTGGTGGAGCTCAACAGTTTAGACATTAATAACACATTCCAAGCCCGCCTTCTGAACTACTGAACGACAGTATCAGGCTGTGCATATTTAAAGATTACTTCATATAAAAAACGATGATCGGATCTTTTCTGCACATCTTTCTTTCATATAGTTAGAAGTCATCTTTCTTCACTCATACATTCCCTACAAGCTTCTTCTCTTGTTTCTCTGACCGACTTCAGATCGGATTCCCAACTCTCTTCCACTCACACGATCACACTTCCCACGCTAGTAAACTTTTCAGGTATTTTACAAGCCTCGTCTCTCTGGTTCTGCTGCCCTTCAGCTTTACAGATTTGTTTCGACGTTAATGTTTGAACGTCTGTCATCTTTCATGGAAAAGGAGTTCAAGTCGCCGCGCTCCACCCTGTATCACCGGTATGTGGGCGAGCGATATAATCACATTTCACTCCGAGAGTTTTCCTGGAAAACCTGAATGTCGAAAAACAAGCCAAAAGAATCCAGAAAACATCTGATAACGTCTAGCATCTGACGGTGTCGAACTTCCAAATCTAAACATCCGCACGTTCTTCAGATATATCACATGCCTTAACCTTCATACAGGACAAACCCGACGTCCGTATACTCACCGGCATTGTAAAAGTGATCGAGGACCGACGTCTCCCCAAAGTCCAGCATCCCAAAGTGGACGATCTCCAGTTTACATCCCAAAATGTCACAAGCATCCTTCAGACACTGTAGTGCCATGTTCTCTGGACTCTGAGACTGGCTCATCTCCGTGTTTCTCACGTACACCACTGTCACGGCTCGAGTCTTGTTTTTGCAGGTGCTCAACAACGTGCCAGCGTCCGACGGGCAACAGATCAGCCCGGGATTGGCACTCTTACAGGACGGGTCATGCCACAGGGTCACGGTAGCAGAATTCACAGCAGCGCTGCTTTCCCTGCTATTCTCAGCCATTGCGCCCGGCGGGTGGCCGAAAGATGGGACCGAAAGAGAAACCCCTTCGAGATCCGAATTCATTGTTGGTCGGTTAAAGTTCAGTGCAGAAGCTCAACCTGCACACTTCATCGCTGACACGTCTGGCTACACTAGCGACATCAAACAAACAAACAAATAAAAGTGTCGTGACGTCACCAGCGACTGCAACCTACAACAGTCGCGATTACCGTTTCCGAGCGAAAACCGTAGAATCCAATCAGATGTAAAATGAGAGAGAGAAAGTCTGAGCTGCTGCGAACTGACACGCTCGTCACGACTCGAGAAAAGACTTTCATCGCGCGCCAGGAAATTAACCGACGCGTTGCTGCGCGCGTTTATCGTCGCCGAAGTGAACGTGAAACTCCGGGAGGCGAAGCCCTTTCACCTCGCGTTTCCTCCGTCCTGTCGTTCCTGTTTATGTCATAGCCGAGTTGCGAAATCTCCGTCGGCTGAAGCGCGTGCGTCCGCTGGACCCTTCCCTTCTTCTCTATTTATCTGAAACGCACAAAACTTACGCTCGAGGGGCGGAGCAGCGCCGTCTGACAGGAAGCAGTCGTACTATGACGAAGGCGTTGCTCCTCATGAATATTAAACACCGATGTGACGTTCAGCCAGTTGGACGCCGTGTTTAGCGAGTTCACAAATCCTACTATGGTAGTGATGAGAGAAGGTATGAAACTTTGCAAATCAGTCGAAACTTAGCGCGTTAGCGACACCCGCTGGTCAAATCAAAATTGTATTGAATTATTGTAGTTATGTTGTATTTCGAGGGAGCTGTATTATATTTCCAGGTCAATAATAGACATGATTAAAAATGGATTTTATGGATTCGCATTGTTAATACAATACATATTTTTCGTCTGTAAATGGCTGAATTCTGCATTAAAAAACAGAATGAAACGAGTTTTGTTTTCGTGGCGGTTTTTTGCTACGCAATACCTGCAGATATCAAAAAGATTGGGGGGGGATAAATACTATAGTATATTGTAGTGTTTTTTTAATCAATTTACCATAGTGAATACCACCGAATATCGCAGTATACTATAATAGTTGAACTATACAGCTTTTATACTATACTATACTACACCACACTATTGCTGTTACCCATATTCTATTGAAGGTTATAATAAATATATTTGATTTTTGATGCCACCGGGAGGCCAAAGCACACAGTTGGTTGTTTTGTGAGCCACACAGCGCCCCCTGTAGGAATAACGTCTCTTTCACATCTGCATACAGACGCGCTGATTCTGATTTATCTGCCTTTGACTGCGACAGGTGCGTCTCTGTTTCGTCCTCCTAAAATGCGCAAACGGTGATTCTTAAATCCAAAAACAGTCCAGATGATGTCAAAGATGATGTAAGGAACAGCGTTTTCTCCTTTCACCGTTGGAGAGGAGCGGTAAGCGTCATTATGTTTTTATCGGCGCTCATCTGTTCTGTTCTTCTCTGTGTGACGAGCGCGACTCGATCCTCTCCGACATCCGATCTCACATCCAAGATATCGGGCGTGGAGGAGCTGCTGGAGGAGTTCCGCAAGCAGCTCCAGCAGGATGAGTCGGACTCCGGTGTGGACGATGAGGACGGAGACGTCTGCGTGAGCGGCTTCGCGGTGGCGGAGGAGCGCATCATCCGGGCGAGCGCGTCCATCGAGCAGGGCGCCGCGTTCCTGTCCGCGCCGCCGCGGGTGTTCAGCTGGAGGGACTGCGTGCACGCCTGCTGCTCGCACCCGCGCTGCACGGACGCCATCATTCAGGAGGACCTGAAGCAGCCGGACGACAGCTTACGCTGCTATCTGTTTAACTGCACGTACAGGGGCAGGAACGTGTGCTCGTTCTCCTTTCAGCCCGGGTTCAGCACCTACAGCCGGGCGAACAGCACCAGACCCATCGAGCCCGTCACCGACACCGCATCCCGGAGACCATCGCACGGGTCAGAAGAGCTGCAGGGTGGGTTTCTCTCTTGCGATGGATTTCTTTTTTTTTAACTGCTTTTCTTTTAGTCTAACGTTACGTGAATCGTCAAAACAAGGTGTTCACGGGGAATCTTTTAGCAAAGGAATTTAATATCAATAATGATCAATAATAATTGTATCATCTAAAAACTAATTCATTCTTTTGAGCTATTATGTGCGCACAACATACAATTACTCCCAAACAAGTGTCGCAGAAATAATCACATCTGTCTTTGTAAACAAAAACAAAGGGTCAGAGAAGATGACAGCCAATGATATCTTCCTCATGCTTCTGCCACAGTTAAATACTAGGGTGGGGGCAAAACATGTTTAAATATATATTGGAGACAATACAAGTTCAACGTTGTGGTGATTTGTATTGTTTGAGTCAATGTTGATGTTTGCAGATTTGGATGAGCCGCCCCGCAGTGATGCCGGACAGGATCTTGTGGTCCAGCTCCCGACAGACTGGGCCGTGCTGGACGGCAGAGACAGCACTGATGATCACGGCATCGCACATTACCAATGGACTCTTGTCAAAGGAGATTCCTCGGTTCGCATGAAGGTAAACCATAACATGTCAGGACACATTATCGCATCCTTTTCACCAGGTGTCATTATAAAATGTGAGGGTGTTCGTGGAAAAAAGCCCATTCAAATAAATTCTCCAAGGACGAGGGACCATATTAACTGTGCGGTCACCTATTAATTTAATGATGGTTCATAACGTTTTCCTCACAGCTCCCCATTGTTTGGTATTTATATTGTGTTGTGATGTGTGTTGTAGGTGACTCATCCGGGTCTGCTGAAACTCGGTGGTCTCAGAGAGGGAATGTACACCTTCCAGATAACTGCGACTGACACAGCTGGACAGAAGAGCTCTGATAATGTGTCCGTCAGCGTCCTCGCACCAGCGCCAAATGCAGAAGGTGGAAAATGATTTGTGAACTTGCAACTTTCAAAATGAAACTGCTATGTAGGGTTTAAAATCTCATTGAAATGGATCTTTTTATCCTTTAAAACTCATATTTTCATGTGTTTGTTTTACAGTGTGTACAGGTCACTGTTCTCGCTATCAGTTCATGTGTGACGACGGCTGTTGTATTGACATTGGTTACGCCTGTGATGGGAAGCAGCACTGCCCTGATCGATCAGATGAAAACTTCTGCCAAAACTGTGTGTCTACCGACCAAACCTCTTTACTTTACATCTTATTATCGAAGAAAAATTTTGAGTGAAAAAATGAATTAATTAATTAACCTGCGCTGCAGGAATAACGCACACAATTCACATAATTATCCTTAAAATGAATATTGTTACAGGTTTGTAGCAGTAAAACCTATTCCCTTTTTTTCAGCAATATTAAGTTATGTGATGTTCAGGATTACTGTGATTTGAACTCATACTGTAAAATGTGATTATAATGGAATTTGTATGAGTAAAGACTAATGTTTTACTGCAGTAAATATGTTGAAAGAGTTTGTTTTGTGTGTGTTTTTAGTTGACAGCAGTCATAAATCCAGCCCCCCCTCTAGACTTGGACCGGACATACAAACTGAAACAGCAGCCCAACAACCATCCTCAAAAATACAAACCCCTGATATCCCCTATAAACCTGAACAACGCTATGCGACGAGTAACCAAGGTAAGACATCATTCATTCATTCTTTTTATTTATCTATGTTAAAGTCCCAGTAAACGGGAAGTTGCGATCGATTTTATTTCCGTATTTAGACACATTTCCGAGTGAAAAGGAATTGGCTTGCGCTTTTCACTGCAATTTGATGTATAAAAACAGCCGTTGTCTTTTTAAAGGGAACCGGCAGCAGACTGGGGAGGGGAGGAGTTAACGAATGCTCCGCCCAAGCCGTCTAACATACATCATTACAGAAGGATAGTCACTAGAGGGCGGAAGTGCATTTTCAGCATTGTAATTTTTTATTTCACAGGGACTTTTAAAAATTCCTTTCTGTTCCATGAGAAAAGAAAGACATAGTCTAGAAAGACTGTAGAATCGAAACTAAATAGAAATGTATGAATAATTATACCTTTAAGATTTCCTGTAGCTTCGTGGTAAGAGCATTGCGTTAACAACGCATGGTTGTGTGTTCGATCCCATGGGATTTCATATACCTATGTATAAATGTATAGGATTATGCAATGTAACCCTGCCAAATGCATAAATGTAAATGTTTAAAATGTGAGGCAGGACACGCAACAGGTGTTGCTTTGAGTAGACATGGATTCACTCTGACTTTTCCTTTCATTCTCTTCTAATGGCTGTTATTAACAAAGTCTTTGTGTCACGACACTTGATACTGCACAGAGAGTACAAGTCTCTCTCTCTCTCTCTCTCTCACTCTCACTCTCTCTCTCTCTCTCTCTCTCTCTCTCTCTCTCTCTCTCTCTCACTCTCTCTCTCTCTCTCTCTCTCTCTCTCTCTCTCTCTCTCTCTTTCTCTCTCTCTCTCTCTCTCTCTCTCTCTGTCAGATCCCTGTTCATTGCCTCCAGTGGTCGGCCCGTGTAAAGGTGTTTTTCCACGCTGGTATTATGATGCTGTGACAGGACAGTGTCTGCACTTTCAGTACGGCGGCTGCAAGGGAAACCACAACAACTTTCTGCAGAAATCTGACTGTGTCAATGAGTGCCTTCAGAAACCATGTGAGACACCATCACATCTGCCTCTTTACATTTATTCGTTTCAGTGAAAACCTTATTTATAGATGTTTATATCTAGCCATTTTTGTTTAGATGTAATTTATAGTTTTTTCGTTCATGTATTTAGGTTAAAGTTAATATCTAGAAGTGTACATTCATTCCTTTTAATTTAAACTGGATTTATAGAGGCATTCATTTGATCATTTTAGTTTCAACTATTTATAGACATTGCCATTTATTCTTTCAAGATTAAATTTAACTGATAGATATGTCTGGATTTAAGTTTACATTTAATAAAAAAAAAACAGTTTATTTAGGTTAAATTTAAAATATAGATTTGCACATTCATTGTAATTTAAACTGTATTTATGTATGTGCACATTTTAACATTTTAGTTTAAACATTTATAGACATTTACATTCATTCTTTTTAGTTTAAACTTTATTTATAGATGTTTATATTTCGGCATTTTAGTTTACATGTAATTTAATTTATAGATGAGTACATTTATTCATTATAATTTAAACTGGATTTATAGAGGCTTACATTTAGTTTACATGTAATTTATTGATTTTTCGTTTACTTATTTAGGTTAAATTTAATTTATAGATGAGTACATTTAGTCCTTATAATTTAAACTGGATTTATAGAGGCTTACATTTAGTTTACATGTAATTTATTGATTTTTCGTTTACTTATTTAGGTTAAATTTAATTTATAGATGAGTACATTTAGTCCTTATAATTTAAACTGGATTTATAGAGGCTTACATTTCAGTTTAAAATATTTACAAACATTCCTTCATTTTAGTTGAAACTTATTTTGTCATTTCGTCATTATAACTTACATATCATTAACAGTTTTTTTTAGGTTAATCATAATATGTAGATGTGTGTATTTTTTCATTTTAGTTTAAATTAATTTATTGAACGAAATCTATAGAAGTGTACGTTAATTTATTTTTGTTTAACACTAAATCACTTCTGTGTTTCTGTTATTCAGCAGTAACAAAAGAGCAGGCGACCGCGACTCCATCACCTGGCGTGAAAACATACACATGTATGTACAGCAAAACTGTTACACCAAATCTCACAAATCCACAATGACATGAAGATATTATACAGACTTTTTGTATGGTCACAGTGCAATACGCCAGCCATTTCTACAATGTAGTCAGCATCTGTGATCTCATGAATAATTCACCGATATAGTGCACACACAGCACACATGTTAAAGTATCTACAGCTATCAGTCAAATGACATTCACTGTCATCAGTTTCCACCTAAATGTGATGAATTACACTGTTACAAGATTTAAGATATGGAAGGAAGGAGTCGGGAACCGGAAGACATTTTCAAACATTTAATAAAGTAATATAACAGAACAAAACAAACATAAACACAAATACAACCGTAACACAACTTCTGGCCCGGTCCTCTCTCTTTGACGGTCCGGTCGCTCGTTCCATTTATATGCTCCCAATCTCCTACGTGATTCGAGCCCGGTGTGCGCACAGCTGGCGCACATTCACAATTACTCACCGGACTCGAACCACGGTCTCGCCCCGCCTACTCTACTACAAACACATTCTGCCATTGTTTAGAAAGTTCTGAAAATGTTTTTGTGACACTATTATGTTATTGTGAGAATTCTGCCGCTGTATAAATGAACTGATAATGTTCTTTACTTGCAGCAGCCGTAGTGACAGTCAAGGAGGAGAAACATCCGTCTCCTTTTCTGGTGCGTCAAAATTCACTTCCTGTATCTAAAGTACATCACCTAATAGAAGGACACCCG
Organism: Triplophysa bombifrons; assembly: GCA_029783895.1. Classification (NCBI taxonomy): domain Eukaryota; kingdom Metazoa; phylum Chordata; class Actinopteri; order Cypriniformes; family Nemacheilidae; genus Triplophysa; species Triplophysa bombifrons. The sequence goes on along the minus strand of CM056454.1, from coordinate 20,692,731 downwards.
CCTCCCGAGTCAGGTGCGTTTTACATTCCGTACACCCACCACTTGTTTCTCAAGCCCTTCTACCCGGTGTTTTTTGAGAGGAATGGATAAAATAGGAATTTCATTGAACTAAAGGATAAATACAAGTATGTGTTTGTGTATATTTTAATAATTCATATAAGTGTTGTTTTGTTTGTTTAGGTGCCATTCTTCCTCTGGCTTTGGGTCTGATCATCAGCATTCTGCTGTTATTGATGGTGATCTGCAGACTCTGGCTTGTGCGCCGTAAACTGAAGAAAGCTTTGCCTCTCACAACAGAAGAGTCCGATTATCTTATCAATGGCATGTATTTATAGCAGAATAGCCACCTGACCATCAAACCGCTGCTCTATTCATGTGTGTGTTTTTAGAAGCTATCTTTATTCTTACCTCAAAGTTTTCTTTAGATATCCCACTTCACGTGCTCTCTGTTCAGTATGTTATATGTCAGTAGTGTCTGGATGACATGTTTTTGGATATTTCCCACAAACCATTGCGTCACAGAAGAATAGGGGTTCTTATGTTTCTTTGGTGAGGATGAATGCAAACGACATGAAAGTGGCTTAATGCATACTTCAGAGCACATACTTTGTTATACTCGTTTGAAGTGTGCAGATGTGTAAGATAGTGCGTTATTTTTATGATGCATGAAGCACCACTACTGTAGCTTGCCTGAGTTTACATCTCGGTCGCCTTACTTGACACTTCCGAGCCTTATTATGATAAACATTTCCTTTCGTTTTTTATGTTTGACAACATGTGGAACTGTTGTCATAATGTTCTCACTCAACATATAGAGATTTGATTTATAGAAGCATTAAGGAGAAACAGACGACACGTGTACTATTAAAAAAAGACCCAGACATCCTTTGAAAACATATTAATGGCCTTATATGGTAGAATTTTCAATGTTTTTATGGCTTACTGTGATATTACACACTAGTCTGTATAATTCAATCTTCAGATGCTTTGTGAAATTGTTTAAAAAAAACTATTTAACTGTAAAAACATACATTATACTATATTAAAAATGTCAGGATGGTAAATCATCCATTAAAACGTGGACCATCTGTGTATGAGTTTTCAGATTCTCATTTGGTTGTGAGTTCCGGGTTTTCCTTTTGAAATCATCATTAAATGAGCAGAAATGTTTTTGAGGGGTTGTAAAAGTCCTTGGACATGAAGAGACAGCATTCATATGCATACTTGAACTTTTTCAATGTGAATGCATTCGACATCTCTCGGCTATTGGGGGAAATTATTAATAAAAAGACTAATCTGCAAAAACAATGGGATATAAAACAGAATGACCAAAAATACTGAATGACAAGAGGTGAAGTGGGAAGATGATGTTTTAAAAAGTAATAACATTTATATACATTTCTTGTATTTATGGTCATACAGGAGTTCAGTTTATCTAACTCACGACCGTAAAGATGAACTGCAATTCTAACACTACAATCAAGAACTATAATGTTAAAGATGGGGTGGTTGATTTGGAAAGGTGCTAACTTTAACCTACTACTGAAATTACAATCCAACCCTCCATGCGATTCACCTTCCAAAGCCACGCCTCCTCCAAACACATGAATGTATTTCGTGAATCCAAGTAACAAATTACAAACTAAATCCATTAAATTCTTCTGGAAGCAGGTACATACCTGCAAAAACAAGAGAGCAACCATGGTATGGTCTTTCAGACCCTTTGCCTGCCGCAGCTGTCTCAGTGTAAATGCTGAACCAATGTTAATTTGAGTTTTACCTCTTTCATGATTCAGACGGTTTTTCGTCACTGCTTTTTCAAAAACTGACTTCGGCAGGAAAGTTTGATTGTTGTAATTGTCTGCTATTTTCTCTACATTGACACAGCGGATATGAACACGCTGATGACGTTTGATGTCTGCATGATCAGGGTGCGCAGTGGTATGCAAAATACGTTTGCTGGAAATATACATGTGACCAGTCACAGCGTTCAGCCAGAACGTTTTGATTGGGCAAACATTTTTTGGACCTACGCCTTTCACAGACGATATATAATTATCAAAATATTATTTGACCACTGTACTTCTTGATTGCTATCAGGGTGCAAGGAGATTTCTAACCAACATGACAAAAAAAATTCTGAAAAGAATCACCCACCCTCCCTTTAATCCAAATCATTAAACCAGAAAAGAGAGCATATATACACAGTCTGTAAACACTGCTGTTTTAATGACTCAATCATTCAATTTCAGTTTCAAATCGATAGAAAAGAAATGTAGCATATATAAAAAATATTACAAGCGTACAATGGTTAGTCGTAAATCAGACGGGGATTTGTGTGTGCATGTAGACGGCCTCTCCATCTGTGCCGCACACTAAACACTGCTCCAGCACATCCAGACTGTTAACAGACATGGTCTGACTGGGCAGCATGTGAGTTGCCTCCAGTCGACTTTTACTGGAGTCTCCAGTGAGCCAAGTGCTGCCCAGAGACTCGTCCCCGCCCGTCGGCTGAACGCCGCTGTGTGACATCACCCTGTTGTTCCAACCCCCTGAAACAAACCAGCCCAAAGAAAATTACAGCAAACAACTGGACATCAAACAACGCAGCGAGTGTTTTATTCACTATTTCATGTAAAGTGTGTTTGAGTCTGGTCTTACTCTGCAGCAGTGAGCTCATGTCAGAGGCTGATGTCGTCTCCCAGTGCAGCAGAGATCCATCCTCCGAGCAGGTGAATAAGTGATTGGGGTTCGAAGGATGAAAATGAACCTCCCATACTACAGTAAAACAACACAGAGTCAGTCTAATACCACCGATGGACACATGTCAATGTTTGGAGACCAAACTGTTGTGTAACCCTTATAAATGCAGAGAAGTAGGGCGAAAAACAAATCTCACTTTCTGCTGAATGAGCCTCTATGAGAGACAAGGGCGCGCTGCCCTGTCTGACGTCCCAGATACCCAACATCCCGTCCTGTCCTCCTGTGGCCACGATGTGCTGTTGGTTTGGGTGTTTATCCACACAGTGAAGAGGGAGTCTGTCTCCAGTGCTACATCAACCCAACATAAAACAACAACATCTGTCCTTATGTTCTGCCAAACCTGCATGTCCCGCTTACTGTTTTTATAGAATGAAAAGGAATTAGGGACACATAGATGTGATCCATTCAACTTATCCCAAGTCTTCAATTATTTGGATGTCCACTCTGTTACTGTTAAGTTTGAAAACAGCCCAGTCCTCATATACTTTCATTAAGTTGATAAAATCAGTTCTACAGTAAATAGAAATCAGGTTTGGAACAAACTGATTTTGTTTTTGATTGAACGTTCCTGAAGAATTAGACACAGCTTAACACAAAATAAAAAAGATCTTAATTGATAGTTTGTCCATCAGCTGCAGTTTGTAATAAAACAATGTTGATATGTTTAAGGTGGTGTTTGAGAATCATACAGAGAGAGGATCTGTGCAGGACTGTCGCTCTGCTGTCTGAAGTCCCACATCTTCAGCTGACCGATTGAATTTACTGTGAGAACTTCTGTCGTCCTCAGAAACGTCACACCATGAATCGTACTGCTGTCTGCATTCTCTGTTGAAACATAATAACACACATTACACATTTACATTTCAGCTCAAAAGTCATTCAAACATTGTGCAAAAAAATGCACATTCTATTATTATTTCATCCAATTACCCATCCTGACGCCATTCCTTTATTAAACTGAACACAAATTAATACTTTATATATGACTGAATGTGTATACAGAGCTTTGAAAACCACAAAATGAAAATCTCCTTTTGTGTTCATATAAAAGTATTGCAGACTGTAGAGAACGAATGTTGATTTCTTTAAATGGTAAACATGCACATAGGACAATGACATACTTCAGCTAAAACCTCAGCCAGCTTGGTCACTTCCGCTCTCATAGCACTAAGGGGAATTTTTGACCGATAAAGATGTGTTTAGTAAGAAAACGTTCAAATTTTGGCGAACCGACAGCACTACGGGTGAACATTGATCGTGCTTCTAATAAGTGCAAAAGTTCACTTTGTTTTTTTCCATATTCGTTGATCTCCCTTGAAAAGGATAGCCTGAAGTGCTTCTCCGTTTTGGTTGTGGACGTATGGCCAAGAGTTTGAATAATGAGACTCACGTTGTTGTATATCCTATGTGCATCCTGAAGCGAAACGCTTGTTCCCTATGGCGCCGGATGTTACAGCCTGGCTGACATTTTAGCGGAAGTATGTCATCGACCCATATGCATGTACCCCATTATATTCATTTTTCAAGCGAACTCAACTTTTTCAGTCTTATGCATCAAATCATGATAAGTATTAATATCTGTGCAAACACTTACCAATAACACGGAGAACTTCAGTCTGATCTGCTTTGTAGAGAATAATTCGCCCGTCCTCGCCCACTGACACAATTTCAGGGCTCCGGCACACTACAGCAGTGCAGGGAGCTTTATCACACGAGTACAGATGAGCTCTCTCCCACATATGAGCCACTGACAGAGCCTGGAATCACATAACGAACAGAAACCATCACTGACAAACAAAAGCAACACCTCAACACATCTGGAACACATCAATCAGTCATGTGATATAAAAAACATACCTGACAGTCAGACTTAAGTTTAAAGATGGTCACGGCCCCACATGATGATGCAGAAACAAGCCTGTCCTGATCTAGAAACTACAAAGACATGTGAAACTGTTATGAAACTCAATTTAGAAATCCATGACTGTTTACAACGTATGACATGGTCTAATGTCTATAGATAAAAATGAATTCTTAAGCAGACAATACACACAAATTATCTGCATGTAATGGTTCCACCCTGTTATACAACATTCTTCAGTCACAGCTTTGTGATTTAGACAATAATAACGCAGAAAGAATAGCTCAGGTGCGTTTCTGTCATCCCTCACCTGTAGATCCATCACATCCCCATCATGTTTGGACTCACACAGTAACTGAGGATCTTCCTCAAATTCTCCGTCCATGTGTGACCCTCCATGCCCCCCCAGGGACCAGATCGACACTCTGTTGTTCTGAAAATACACAGTGATAGACGAATAACATTGAAATATTCATCGAAACGTTGTTGAAATGAGTTGAACTCGTGTTCTTGCCTCGTTGTCCCATGATCCTGTGGCGAACACCTCCGGCTGCTGCAGTGAAGCCGCAGAAACAGGCCGCCATCGGGTCTTACTGATCTTCTGTGAGATGTATTTGGCGCTAATGCTCTCCATTAAAACACTGCAGCAGTTTTAAGATGCGGTTCAACGACGTTTGTTTCACATGTATGGCTGCGCTGTCTCCCGCCAGCTGCGTCAGAAACGCTTAGCTACGGCGGCCTCAACAGATCAAAACACGAAGCGCGATTCGGTAAAAACACGTAGTAATTGTATCCATACAACAATTTACTAGACAAGTTATATATAACAAGCAACCAATATAATTTAATAAACTACAATTATATAATAATTAATTGTCTGCGTTTTCCACAACACAGTTGTGTGAACTTAAGTTCAAATTTGCAATGACCAGATTTTAATGCAGCATACTGAACAGTGAACAGAATAATTAAATACAAATTAATATCAATATTCCACGAAAAATACAAATAAGAAAACAAAACATAGGAAAAGGACATTTGTAATAATAAATATTTTAACAGTCGTCCAAACAACACATTTTTATTCAAAGGATACATGTAATGTAATGTTTCCAATATTTGACAATTGTTGGTGTTGTTGTTTTGCATTGTTATTAATTCACAGACAAGATATGTCCGAAATATCTCACTCGTTCACTATTTAGCGTAATACATTTGCACGAACGGGACGCTGCTAGTTTTTCCACGTTGTGACGTGTAACATACGCGTAACTTGACTCGGTTTTACTGATAAAAGATAACAATTAAACGAAAAGAAAATCCATCTACCTTATTCGTGTGCCTTTATGCCCTTTATCTATATATGTATTTGCTTATTTACCATACAAAAGGCACACATTCATTAGCGTTGGCCTTTAGAAAATGCGCCAAATCGTAAAGCCGTTGATCACATACGTCACACGACAGTAACGCGCTCGCGTTCTCCTCCTGCTGGCCGCTAGCAGCAGAGCGACTCCACCCGAAAAATAATCAAACAACCGAAATATATTTCATTATCTTCATATGATAAACATCGCGGAGGATGAAAGACTCGGCGGGAAACCGTTAAAGAGTGTTGTCATGCCCGGTGACGTCTCAGTGCTGGAGGTGGTGACGGTGGTCGGAAGAGCGGTGTGCGCAGGCGCGGCGCTGACAGCCGCACTCTACCTTATCCGCAGAGTGTGTTTAATAATGGCCTGGAAATCCGGAGGAGCGAGCCACGCAGAGCTCGTCAACAACCTCCGCAGTGAGTTCAACCTTTCCCGCATGTTTAAAAGAGTAAAAGCTGACAGATTACTCTAGTTCTTAGCAGCGGGGGCTAGTTTACCTCAGTGCTGTGAGGTGAAGTGCGCGTATGTCAACTAGCATTGCGTTACAGCTGAGGGGAAACTGCGCTGTTGCGTGTTATCATGCCATGATTTTATCATGTGTGTTTTCGTCATGTGTGTTAGTGTTGCGAACAAATGTATGTCGACTGCTGGGGGATGTTTTAAACTTTTACACACGCTTTAAAGCTCTTCATGTGGTAGCTAGCTGTTAGCAGAATAGTATGCGATCGTTAGTATTATCAAAGCTGCTCTTTTATTGACCATGATAATGTTTTGAATGTATTATTTCATTACCTGTTGGTAGTTTGTATTTTTGCAATTGAGCAAAATGGTGCGATTTGTCAAAACATATTACACACATGACACCATTTATGTGGTATCTGTTGAACCAACACTCGTTAAAATATTATTTTCATATAGTTAAAAACGAGACTCTCTTTCTAAACGCTGGATGGTTAAAAATTATAAAAACTAAGTTACTGTATTTAAAACTGCAGTTTGTCGTGTGGTGGGCGTGGTGCACCACATGTTGGCAGAGTCATTGTATGGTGACGTCATTCAATACTTCAGCTCTTTTGGGGCTATTATATTAAAGCTGTAGTATCTTTAAAATTCATTTTGGTATACGTTTCATTCATAACGTTGGATTTGTCACATTCAAAGACATAAAGAATAAAAAGTTTCATTAATACAGCCCCTGCAGTTGAGCACATAAGTCTTTGTAATATAAATGAGCAGCCATCTAATTGAATTGATTTCTTATGAATTGTTTAATGCAATCAATGAAACTATTATCTGCTTCCTGTTGATCCATTCAGATGAGCAGTTGTTGAAATGTACCGAAAACATTTTTATTATAAAATACATGTTCACAAACAAACAAAAATCTTAAAATCTCCAATGTCAAATGTCGGTTCTTCTCCTTATAGAGATGGTTGTCTGTTGCCTAGTTCTAATACTCTATTGGCATGTAAACCAGAGCTCCTGGATTTATCGTGAGGTCAAGTGGTCAGTGCACTATATTTAGTAGTGTATTGCCTTTGGGATTTGTACAAACCACTAAGAATTAACTTTAAAGTTGTGTAACATTTGTTGTGCATTTTGTAAAGCCAAATTTTTCTTGGCAGTTAGACTTATAACAAAAATGTTGAAAACAATGCTGAAAGAGAGACCTGGGACCAGAATATAGAGACATGGGCTGGGTTTTTTGATTTATGGAGGAATCACTGTATTGAACCAAACAATGATTCAACTTTTGTACAAGCTTAAACTGTTAGCTCAGGGAAAATTAGATGTATTAAATCAATATGTGCTCACAGGGCTCCAGACTTCGCTTTTTGTGTCCAGTTTTTGAGACCGCGCATGTGCGACCTGCCAATTTAGATTTTTTTTCGAGTTGTTATATCTCATGTGAAAAGATTAGTAGATCGCAACCCAACCAGTGTAGGCCTATGTGTTAGAAGGGGAGAGTCCAGAGCTGCTCGCTAGCTGTCTGCCAATTTGGGGACTGCAACCTTCTAAGGTCGTGGACTTAAAAACGAGAACTTGTTCTTCGAAGCACGTAGCCTCAGAAGTCCAAGAACCGATCCGAAATGAGACGCCCTAGCCTCGCAGAGGATTTCCTAATTGCGTCATGTGCTGTTCATCTTCCGTGTTGACAGCAGCAGGACGCAGCAGAGACGTTTCTGACTTTTTTTAAACAAATGCGAAGCCAGTAAAATTATATTTTATTTTAGAGAGTATGAGACGTTAAAGTAGATCAAAACAGACCAACAGTTTATTAGATTAACTAACCTTTTTAAATTTACAACACAATAATGCATCAATAATGTTTATTAACAACGTCATATATAATCTTAAAACACTGAAATAGACCGTTTTTGTGTGAATTACTTACTTTTATTTTAAGGCCACATTCCCCGTGAACCCATTTTTTAACCTTTAGTTAGTGTGTAATGTTGCTGTTAGAGCATAAATAATACCTGCAAAATGATAAAGCTCAAAGTTCAGTGCCAAGCGAGATATTGTCTTTAACAGAATTAGCTTTTCAAAGCCTACAGAGAACGGCTGGAATTGACTACAGCCCTCTACTTCCCGGGGCTGATGATGTCACTATTCCGAGTGCTGTTAATACCCTCCGCCCACAGGAATATGCCGCTGGAGTTGTGTTTGGTTCTAAGAGATTGTAACATTTATTATTATTATTATATAATTAATTTCACTTTCATCACAGTCCTACAGCTGTTTTATTATCCAACTCTGATCCAATATAAAAAGGCAAAACTAAAGCTTCTGTTTTTAGTGTCAATTAATATAACCAGTCTTACCCAATCGGTCTCATTTCCCTCGCCATAGTAGGGAAAAAACGCGATCTCTAACAAAGATTGAGATTTGCACATGCGCTAGCAGACCTCAGTTACACTTCGATCGATCCGCATGTTTTTAACTTTAAGTGAAATTGACGCCGTTGTTACAGTTTATTGCTAAAGCCAAAGCTTATTAATACAGTTCCCCTTCACTGAGAGGGGGCCAACCAATCACAACAGCCCGAGAGGCGGAACCTCGCTGATATGGTATGGGTGGGACATCGTCACACACACACACACACACACGCTCTAAGCGGGGAGCCAATCACGACAGACCTGGTCAGCTTTACAAATCGGAGCGTTTCGGATGGAGGGACTTTATATAGACCAGAAGAAATTCAGTCGTTTTGTTAGAAGAGGGACAGCGGTGAACAAAAGACTTGAAATATAAAGCGTTTTTTAAAATTAGAAACATGAACATCCATTGTTAAACACCCAAAAAACATAATCAAAGCTTCAAAAACAGTAGTTTCTGATCACTAATTGTATGGTTGACATAAATATTGTAAGCATCTTGTTTTGCCATGATTTCTGCAGATTAAATCAGCACAAAAATTGTGTTGAGAAAAATCTGCATGTCTGTCTGGACCTGTGATATACAGCGTTTACATGCCTTCTGAAAATAACCAGGTCAGATGTTTAGGATAGTGTTTCACAGAGCGCCCATTAAAACACCCTATGATATTCTAGGACGAATCTTAAAGTAATTACGTCCATGACATATTTCACCCAAAAGTCAAAGGAGAAATGAGAAATAATACTTTGTTAGGATCATTAAGACATACTTTAGGGTATTAGTTTCATGGTTTGGTTCAGAAACATATGTAACATATTTAAACAGCAAAAACATGGAACGTTAAATGTTTATTAGGTTAAATCCAGACTGCATTATATGCCAACTTGTGCACCCCTAAAAAAATCTTAATTTATTATCTTTGGATATTGGAGTGAATTGTAACCTGCCATATTTTTTTTTTAGATGTATGCCCTTTTTTAATATGTCATTGCCTATAACAAATGCAGAAACTTTGGATGTATTAAAAACAGCCATATTTTCATGTCGGAATAAACTAAGATCCCTTGATTGAATAAGTGAAGATGAATGAAATTAAAACATTTAGTCTATGAGTTGACCTGTGTGTGTCTGAAAGTGTAAAAGCATAATATTTACTATGTGTATACTGGAATGCATAGCATGAAATTATTGATATGTTTTAAATACCATCGTAGGATTCCTGACGTGCCACATGTGTTTTGTTGCCCCGGCATAAGGTCACGGATGTTCTGTAGATGGACAGATTGATGAACACTAGATGTTCACAAAGTCACTGTCATCCCTCTCAGTATTCCCCATAGTCACACTACAGTATATCAGGGTCTGTTGCTTAGTTTGTTTATTAATTGGTTGCATTGTCGATGTCGAAGTATAATATAGCTGTAAGTTCATCTTGTTTAAGACAACAAGATTTGAGGATATTTTGTAAGTATAAGACGTCAAGATGAGGAAATAATATGTTAATAAATAAAATAACAATGGCTTGTATTGAAATAAAATTATGCATATAATGGACGTTATGTACATAATTTACTTATGGGTAAATGAACAACTCTATCATGACTGTCTATGCATTTGTGTTTTTATTCAGAGAATGGCATCATTAAAACCGACCGTGTCTATGAAGTAATGTTGGCCACAGACCGTGCCAATTACTCAAGATGTAATCCATACATGGACTCGCCACAATCTATAGGTACGTGACACATTCCTGCGATGTCATTTTGTTGATAATACTATCAACATAAAACGCACTACAGTACCCTGTGTGTATAGCACAATGTCCAAACAGCACATGCATCATGATTCATGTTTCAACACGGTGACAATCTGGTAAATTTGCTCTCTTTTCTGATTGTGTTTTCATTAAGTCTTGTCTGTACTTTGTGCAGGTTACCAAGCAACAATCAGCGCACCACATATGGTAAGTTAAAGTGCATTTTGTGAAGTTAGCAGGGTTTTGGTGTGTCTGGATGTGATGACCATATGTGACTGTCCTTTAGCATGCGTACGCTCTGGAGCTTCTACACGATCATCTGTATGAAGGAGCGAAGGCTCTTGATGTGGGATCAGGCTCTGGCATCCTGTCTGCTTGCTTCGCCAGGATGGTGAGTCACATCACATGCTTGATTACATACATCACATATTTCAATCTATCATATAACAACACTTCGTATTCTAGATGTGGATGTGAACCAAAAAATGGGTGGCGAAACGTAAACGTGATGTTGTCTTGCATGTATTCATTTTTAAATGTAAATATTCCTTTATTTGTTTTTGTAGAAATATATTACATGCATTTTCATCTATCTGAAGCATTTGCCATGTAAACTTACACTCAACAACTAAAACCTTAAGATTCATTTCTCACAACATTTTATAATACAATGTATTTTTTTATTTTCCAGTTTATTACATATTTTTTTGGCAACACTTTACAATAAGTTGCTATCTGTCAACAGTAGCTAATGTATTAGCTACCAATGAACAATTTCGTTCTAAGTATTTATTATTCCCTAATGTTAGTTCATGTCAAAGTTATTCATGTTAAATCATGTTGCTATTACTAATGTTAACAGTGACAAAGTTTGATTTTAATATTGTATTAGTTCATTCTGAAATAACATGAATTAATATTAATAAATGCTGTTGAAGTATTAATTGTTAGTTCATGTCACCTAATGCTAACTAATTTTTAAGAAATAGCATCTTATTGTAAAGTCTTACCATTTTTTCTTTTCCATTATTCTATTTTATTAGTATTACTCTAAATTATCATTACTTTACATATATTTATTGTATATTTCTTCCACAGTGAGTTTTCTGCACAGCTGCTGTGCAACAATGCAAATCTAAAAATGTGAAAAGCACTTGACTTGACACAACTAGTGAATCATTTACTGGAACTGTCTTGAAATAGAGACCTAACAACATATACTTTACTTTTTACATTGATATATATTTTAAATAAATTCTCACTTTTATTTTTCCTGAAGTAAATGAAATACATTTTTAATAATGTACACCCTTTTATTATTGTGTATTGAAGGTTTGGGTGTTTGTGCTGTGTCTGTTTTGCAGGTTGGGCCGAAGGGGAAGGTTATTGGCATAGATCATATACAGGACCTGGTGGACGACTCCGTTACTAATTTAAAGAAAGATGATCCCAGTTTGATCTCCTCTGGGAGAGTCAAACTCATCGGTTGGTTTCGAAACTATACTCTTTTATTAAATTCAGTTTTGCCTTTCGCTTCAAAATAAACCAGTTCATGACATGCTAAGACCAGAATGCTAATAATCACTTTGATTAAATGGAATATTTTAAATGTACAATATTTTGTTTAAAAGAAGAACGAACTAAACAACACTTAAAACAAACGTCAATATTTTAAGCAATTCTTTAGAAGACTGACACCAGTTATTAAAAGACCAGTAATTAATAATGAAAAAGTAACATAATTTTGTATTAATGTGGTCCAATCTGGCTTCCTATAATTTATGTCTTTAATATTTTAGTACTCATTAAACCAAATTTTCCTTATAGCCAGCACAGAAAACGAAATAAGTGTGTGCCAGTGCCAAACATTTAATCAGCTTTAGTTCATTTAAAAGACACTTGTTTTGTGACAAGAAGATGCTCACTGTAGGGAGAGAAGTAAAGAAAGTATATACTGACGTACTGTCTTCTTGCAGTTGGAGATGGAAGAATGGGTTTTACAGAGGAAGCACCTTTTGATGCCATACATGTTGGAGCCGCCGCTCCCAATGTGCCACAAGCAGTATGTCTGTCCTCAAACTTACATACTCTTTAGTGTTTTTTAATATTTTTGCCATAAAAATTCTGTGATTGTTTATTCATCCTCACGTGGTTCAACACATGTATATGCTTCAGAGATAACGTATACCAACAATCTGAGATCGTGTTATGTGTGTGTTTTGTAGTTGTTGGAGCAACTGAAACCCGGCGGGCGTCTGATTCTGCCGGTGGGTCCAGCGGGTGGGAACCAAATGCTGGAGCAGTATGACAAACTGGAGGATGGCAGTACCAAAATGAAGCCGCTGATGGGCGTGATTTACGTGCCTTTAACAGACAAAGACAAGCAGTGGTCAAGGTGGAAGTGACTTCTGTCCTCTGTTCCTCTCTCTTCCCAGGGCACAGGTGAAGCGTGGGCTCCAGCGCGAAGCAGAAAGAGCCTGCGTTTGCTTATGATCCATGCCATTATAAAATTCTGGCCTGTTTTAGAGGCCTTAACTCACCAGCGTCCCCGATACCACCAAATAATCATAACGTTGTAGTTTAGAACCGTCTGGAATGGGCTTGAATTTGCTTTGTGTATGATATGAAAGCATGAACGCAGCGAAGTCTGTTTAGGTTTTACATCATGGCTTTGTCCACACTGGCAGATTAAATCTGATGTTTTTAGGCATGTTAGATTTATAACTGTTTTTGGAGCTGTTGGTACGTGACATTTATTATGCGACAGTCAGCAGTGTTGTGTATATAAACGATACAGACACATGGAAATAATCAATTATATCTTGTATATCTTATGATTTCAATGCTTTGATGCACGCTAGGCTAAATGAATTCATACAGACAGCTGGCTTCTATCTGATGCCTACCTTGTTACCATGGCAACCTGTAGAGAGACTTCTACCACACTTTCTGAACAAACATCACTTGCAGAATGAAAGTGTGGATGGTCGGTTCTCAAAATCAGATTTGAGAAACAAATCATGATGTGCCGTTTTAAACTGTACTGACACTTGTGTTGTGCATGCGCTTGTGTTTATACAGTCAAGTATGCACATGTCGTGTTGTGTATGTATGCGTGTGCTGATCTTTAATGTATGTGGTAACTTAATGCTCTTTCTTTTTTTATAGGGATGAACTATGAAAGGATGATCAATACCGACAATACTCATCACACCACGTGCACACAAACACACACAGACAACCATCTGGACTTCACTGGGGGAAGCCTGTACAAATGCTCTGTTTCTTACCCGTGACAGTCAGACTGTTGTGAAAGAGGGATGTCCTCAACAGATTATTTAATCTAGAAGAAATGGAATAGGGCTTTGTGCTGGGATTGACACGCCTGCGGTTTGAGGATTGTGTTATGCATTTGTTTTAGTTTTTTTATTTTGTTGGCGAGCGGATGCACATTTTTTCTGTTGTTTTCAGTATTACGTCATTTAGATGGTTTCTTCGTGCATCTCAACTTAATGTAAACGGAATACGGTGGTGGCTGTTGTTCTGAATCCAGCCTGTTATTAAAGCATAATTTACTGGTTTGTAATGTGAAGAGATCTCTTTACTCTACAGATCCATGTTTATAGTCATGGCTTGTGTGTTCAGAAGCCCAGGCATAATAAACCAGACAAAGAAATTACAGATTAAAGCAATTCGGCTCAATGCAAAACAAACCCCTGATCAAATTCCTATAACACAAAAAGTATCTTACTGATAAATAATTTACGTTTCTCCAAAATTTACCTTGATTGGATCATCATCATTTTCAAAAATGATCTGCTATACATTGTTCTGAGAAACAATGAAATATTGGCCTTTGTTTATTATGTTGAAAAGTACTTAAATAAATTTGTTTTCGCTGGCCACAGCAATCTGATAGGACACTAATGTTCAGATTTTATATTATTTAAATATTCAGAATACAGAGTACTTCCAGTAAGTTATATGGATCATAAGCCTTATTTTAGGCTGTTTATGGCTGCCGGGAAATGCAGCGATGTAGTGCTTTAATAACTAATGTTAGTGTTTATCAGTTTATCATAACAGCATCAGATCAGAATACAAAATCCACTCTATATACTCCACCGCACCGTTTAAATGGACAGTTCACACAAAAAGATCATCCTTGTGTTGTTCCAGCCCTGCATATTTTTCGAAAAATGAATGCGAATGAGGATTAATACAGCTGAGCATTAAAACAACTAAAGTGTTACTTTCAAAACTGACACTTGATGCATGAATACACCTGATTTTAGAGTTATCTTTTTCCTGGCTTTATAAAAATGTGACTACAGTTGAGATTATCAGTGAATTTTATTTTCAACATTTATCATATGGCTTAGGAAGACTTGTATTAAAGTGCACATAAGTTAAGGGCTACTTTCATGGAGCTTTTTTGTCATTATTTGAGCTTGTCCGTACAAATCATCATGTAATTTCTTTGTAAAGGAGAAGCTCTGACGTTGTACCTCTTTTGTCCTTTGTGGAAAGAAAATAATACAGGTCTTGAACGATGAGAGAAGTTCTTTTTGTTTGTGAATTGTGCATTGCAGCAGCAAGTATAGCAAAGCTCTTGTGAAATGTTTCACTTCACTGCAGATCTCAGATCAGAAGCTTTTCACAGTATCTATCTCTCGCACTCAGCAGAAGATGTGCCGTCTCATTCAGATCCACACAAGCGCAGTGGATGAAGCTCCACACTTCAGTGCTTATTTTGATTGTCAGTGGTTTTCAATGCCAATACTCTGTGCATGTTTGTGTGATTCCTGCACACGCACAAACAGCTCTGAACAAATAAACATACTGCTAAACAAAATTGTTATCCACTTGTCTTTTCTGTTTGGGTTCTAAATATTGTGTACATTAGTTAACTTCATGTATCTGTTTTGTCATTTGAGCTTGTCTCGTGTAATTTCTTTGTAAAAGAGAAGCACTGCATCTAACATGTTTTTAAAGAATTGATTCTGTTCTAGTGTGGAAGGGATTGTTTTGCCACAGATGAAAAGTCTTTCATCATTTATGTCATTCATCAGTGAAACGCAAAAGAAGATACTTCGAGAAATGTTGCATACAATAGAAATGAATGAGGTCCAATGTTGTTGCATTTTTATTGTATGCTATTTATTATACCTTTCTTATATCCTTTCATATTTTAGTTGTTCTTAGTTAGCAGATACATATTATAATGAAACACTAATTGGGCTCTCCCTTTTTATCTATTTAAATGTAAGAATATTGTTCATAAATACCCATAGATATTATAAATAAGCAGACTGCTAGCTATTTATTATCTCTATGTTAAACATCTACCTTTTTATAAATGAAACGATATATTTTTACTTATGCAATAAGGAACAAAACAATTAGAAATATTTTTTTTTTACGTTACATGAAATATTAGAAATATTTATTCTTAAGAAACAGATGAAATAGTATAATCTGTAGTAGCGTCTCTTACACGTGTTATTATAAATCATTTCGTTAATAAGCGAGAAAAGCTTTCGTGAGGGGCGGGACCTCGTCTACATCCGGGCCACCCGTGAGGGGAGGGGCGTCAAGGTTGCCACATCCGGGCTCTTGTGACGCGCATGACAGCCGTTGTAAAACTCAAGACGACAGTAAATACCGCAGAGAAGCCGAATAAGTTCATCTGTGACAAACATCAGAGCGGTTCTTCATGATCTGACACATACATGTACATTAACATTCTACCCGAAATAAACGGTAAGTGACGTGAATTCTATGCGGCGTTTATTACGGCTAACATATCGCTCATCTTTAGGCCTCAGTCACCTGTTAAAGCGTTTCATACGTGAATTAGCAGCTTTAATATCTACACGAGAGCTAAATGATATTTAAAGCTTATAATGGTTTTGAACATTTATAGTTAAACCAAATGTCCTGCTAAGGTATGCTACACTAGCGATGTGTAAAGCTAAAAGACACTTAAAAGAGCAGTGAACATCCCAGTCTGTTGTTATGGGCTTTGTCCTCTTCAGTCATGTATGAGGTCTAGTGAGTTTATATTACATGGACTTATATAGAAATATGTTTTATTTATGATCCTGAACGATCAGTTTTACTAACAGACTGTTTTCTTTCTATCTGTAAACATGTTTTTTGGTACTGGGGGGGAGGGGTTAATGTATATGTGTGTAATCAAATCCCTGACTGGTTTTAGTGATTCTGCCAATCATAAATGAAAAGCTAATGTTTACATCAGTGGCTAATGAGTCCATATACAGATGCACTGACGTCTCTCTAATGTGCAGGTGCGGACGGTTCTACACATCTTCACTGCCTTTGCACTTAACGTATGAGTTTTACATGAAGAGGGCCGAGAAACCCGAGGGATACAGACAGATGCGACCCAAGACGTTTCCTGCAAGCAACTGCAGTGGGAACAGTCAACAGATGCTGCAGGAGATCCGGGAGAGCCTGCGGAACCTCTCCCGGCCGTCGGACGCCATCAAGGCAGACATGAACGCCGCGAAGGGTTCCCTGGACGACCCCCGACAACAGGGGCGCAGTACCAACCCCAAGAACCCCCATCACAGAGCCCTACAGGAGATCCGCGAATCTCTGATGCCGTTCGCCATCAACAAGCGCATGCTGAAGGAGCTACAAGATGCAGGTTTTGATGAGGTTTGTCAAATGGCTGAAAATGCTGAGAGGGTTAACTCTAACGTCTCAGATCCTTCATTTGTGTTAAGAATGTTCTCTGCTGTCACTTGATAATTTTGCTTATTTGAGAAATGATGGCATGGTATGTCGCCAGACAAGCTCTGGGTAAAATAAAGAGCTCTGAATGTCATTACTCGAATGCTCAACTTTGGGTGTGATGTAGCGATTGGAATGGAAAATGTACACGTTTCTGGAGTAAAAAGGTTCTGTGTTAAAAGAAAAAATATTCTTATGCATTTTTTTACCTTACGATGTGATCCCGCTACACTTTCAGCTTGTTTTTACTTTGGGCATCGTAGTAAATATTGTATATGACCATGATGTCATGGTCTAGAAAATCTGTAGTACAACACTTATAATAATAATTTATTATAATCTATCAGAAGCTCATTTCTAATTCTGTTAGGGCTGCAAAATAAACACTTGGGGAAATGTTTGATGGCCGATTTTATAAAGTAGTTGTTTTTTTCACGTCAGAGGAGTACTGCTGTCCATCATTTTACTTGAAAGTAGTGAAAAAGCATTTCTGCATTTCAACATTCTTTTAGAAGAATTTTGTATTTTGCAAATACGTCCTGACTAATACATCCAATAATTTATAGAGCAATTGCATTCCTGTCAATCATTTATATCCATATTTATTTTGCAATATTTGATTTTAGTTTGTAAACTACAATAATATATGCAGGTGTAGGTGATTGTATTTGTTTAAGAACATTGAGCTACATGGAGTACTGAACAATTAACACAAACATCAGTGCAGGAGACGTCATGTGTTTACAGCAGTGTTACTGCGATCAACAGTGTTCAGGAATGTGTCTCTTCCCACTCAGCTTTCACACCAGTTATCACTTTTTTGTTTTTGGGTTCTTGTTTGGTAACTTGGCCTGGTATTTATCACTTTGAAGGCAGCTGAACTGTTCAAGTTATGTTGAGTATGTTTTTATAAAATTTTGTGTTGCATGTTTTTATACACACTCTTGTGCTCAGAAGGATGTATAATGTATTTAGACATAGAATGCCTTATACAGATCGTTACACATCAGAACCCAAGATTTAATTTGTCCCGTTTTTATGTGCAGTACATCCCGACTGCACAATTTTGAAGCATGTAAGCAAAAAAAAGCTTGCAGTGATATACAGTGCCTTGCAAAATTATTCTTCCCCCTTCATTTTATTCACATTTTGTTATGTTGCAGCCTTATCTTAAACTACTTTAAATCAATAAAAAATACAGTCATCTAAACTCCATGCACAATAATGACAAAACAAACAACTTAAAAAATTAAAAACTGAAAGCCCTTTTCTAGGACACTATGAGAAATTTAGCTCAGATGCATTCGATTTGCTTGTTGATGTTTCTACACCTCGACTGAAGTTAACCTGTGGAAAATTCAATTGAATAAGTCAGATCTTGAGCGGGAATATACCTCTCAATAAATGATGCATCAGCTGAAAATACATAAAGTAAAAACCAAGACATGAGGTCAAAAGAACTGCCAGTAGAACTCTGGGGAAAAAAACCCAAGCAGATCTCTTACTTGAGCTGACCCAAACTGAGCCGTCGACTGAGAAGTGTCTTTGTTAGAGTGGTGACCAAGAAGCTGATGATCACTCTGGTTGAGCTCCATGATCATAAATGGAGATGGGAGAAATTTACAGAAGGACAAACATCACAGCAACACTCAACCAATCTGGGCTTTATGGCCGACTGGGCAGACTGAACCTTTGCTCAGTGAAGACACATGAAAACTTGAAATATGCAAAAACATACTTCAACGAATCTTTCAAACTGTCAGAAGCAAGATTCTCTGGTCCCATGGATCTTAGTTTCATGCAGTTCAGTTTCTGGAGAAAACCAGGTACTGCTCAACACCTGTACAATACCATCTCAACAGTAAAGTGTGGTGGAAACGGCATCATGATGTGAGGTGTTTTTCAGCTGAAGGGACTGGGGCTTTTGTCAGAGTAGAAGAAAAGCTCAACGGCACAAAAAACAGAGATAACGATGATGAAAACCTAGCCCAGAACATTCGGAACCTCGGACAGGGCAGAAGGTTCATTCTCCAACATGACAATGATCCTAAGCACACAGATAACAATACAAGAGGCTCATGAACAACTCCGTCTATGTCCTTGAGTGGCCCAGCTAGTGCTTGGACTTGAACCCAACTGAACATCTCTTCATAAACCTGAAAATGTTTGTCTACTGATGATCTCCATCCAACCTGACAGAGTTTGAGAGGATCTGAGGAGATGCCAAATGCAGACGTGTAAAGCTTGTCACATCATACCCAAAATGATTTGAGTTTGTAAATGTGCTTTGACCTGAGTTAAGGGTATGAATACGAATGCAATTTACTTATTTTAAATGAGAAAAGTTCAGAAAAGTCACAAATCAGTTTATTGTTTTTACATTGTTGTGCATTGAGTGTAGATTACTCTAAAAATGTTTTTTTTAAGTAGTTTAAGATAAGGCAGCAACATAACAAAATGTGAATAAAATTAAAGCGGATAAATACTTTTGCAAGGCACTGCACTAGCAATGTAAAGAATTTGATCTATTCTGGTCAATTTAAGTTAGGCCAAACACTAGAAACACATATTTTAAATTACCCCCAATAACTAAACTGAACAGAATTTCTTATTTGGCTTGATTTCATGAAAATGGGTTTTAATATTAATGCAATTGCAATTCAAAACTTCACCCCATGATGCTGCAAAATTTTAATGGACCTTTAAAAATGTTTAAAAAGATTATTTATAAACTATTGTTTTATTAACACAAATAGTGTTATAATTGATCATGGTAACTATCACCATACAGCATATTAACATGGGATGTTAATAAAGAAAAGAATGAAGTTATGCCAATACAAATTTGAAATGTTTTCGATGAATTTATGTATTTTTATAAAACAAATGTATTTAGATCCTTTGTAGAAATGTTAACGCTTATCAGTCTTGATTTGAATATCCCGTCCTCATGTGCTATGTGTGCCTTGTGTGTACAGGAGCTGGTGGTTCATGCTCTGAAACAGACGGACAGTCGCAGCGTGCAGGCAGCTGTGGACTACATCAGTAGAAACTTCCAGGTACCTTTAAGGGAGCAGATCCCTGCCGCTGCCGTGCGTCCGGTAAACCCGGCTTTAAAACAAGCAGGTAAATATCTTAACTCATTAAAGGCCAAATATTTATTCTTAACAATTCAAGACAATCTGCAGCATCATTTAATATAACAGCGGGACGTGTCAAATAAATAATCATTGTCAAGTCAAACTCTATTTGTCTTTTTGTGCTTAGATAGCAAATAACCAAACTAACCAAGAATTCTCTGGTTGTTGTTCACATATGAATGTGTCCTCACTAGGTCCATCTCAAGGTCAGCAGCCAGTGTTGCGACGGCCAAGCTGGAAAGGCTCTAAGGAATCTCTGGCCCCACAGCGGCACAGCGCTTTGCTTACTGATGGCATAATATACCGCCCGAGTAGCCCAGGACCTCAGGGTGACCTCACACGACCAGCAAACTTCCCTCAAAATCTCTCACGCCAAGTGCGCAGCATCACACCTCCTCCCTCCTCGTGGGACTCCAATAACAAGCGCGGTTCTGGGAACCTCGATTATCTAGTTCCCCGGATCTCCCCTGTGCCTCAGGGACCCCGGCCCGACAGCTACATCAACCCTCCGTCCCAGGCTCAGCGAGGCCTCAGTCCAGTGCCGGTGGGTCGGCAGCCCATCATCATGCAGAACACCGGAGGCAGTAGATTCACTTTCCCCCCATCCTGGCCTCAGAATGGCAACGGACAGAGCGATTACACAGGCAGCCGACAACCCCCCCCTCCTCCGTATCCCATGCACCAGTCGAGCAGACAGAGTCCCACGGCTCTGCAGTTGCAGTCCAGCGCAGCCGCACCCTCAAACGGATCCAACCTTCCCTCGAGCATGCTGGTCCCCAACCGCAACAGTCACAACCTTGAGATGTACAACCTTGGAGTGATGCCCCAGGTCAGACAGCCCGTGCAGCAGCCTCAGATGTCCCCTGGACACAACTGTAAACAGGAAGTTCCTCCGTCATGGCCACACAGCGTCCCAGGACGCTCAAACTCCTTCACCAACGCCCAGTCCAGTGGGCGGCAGTGTCCCAGCTCTCAGCCGTCCGCCACTACCGTCGCCACCACTGTCACCACCATTACGCAAGCTCCCATCCTGCAGCCTGTAAAGAGCATGCGCGTGCAGAAACCGGAGCTGCACACCGCTGTGGCCCCAACGCACCCCCCCTGGGTGCAGCAGCCGGCCCCTCCGCCAAACGTCTATCAAGAACCGGTGACTGCACCCGAAGTCCCGAGTTACCAAGGGCCACCCCCTCCTTACCCTAAATACCTGCTCCAGCAGCCGCCTCCACCAGGGTATGACTCTAACCCCGCTCCCAAACCAAGCAGCAAAGAAGAGGACTGGCCGGAAAACGACGCCGACAGCACCTGCTCCAGCGAACGCACCGAGAGCACGGAAGAACGCGAGAAGAAACAGATCACGACGTCTCCCGTACCCGTGCGGCGTAATAAACGGGACGAGGATCGCAAAGGGGAAAGTCGGCTTCCCGTGTACTCCGTGCAGGCCTTTAAGTTCTTCATGGAGCAGCATGTGGAGAACATATTGAAGAATCACCAGCAGAGACACAGAAGGAAGAAACAGCTGGAGAGCGAGATGCAACGGGTGAGCGTGACTCTTCTCGTGTAACGTTCTCTCTTTACTCCTCTGCTCTGCGGTTTCATTTCTATTGACTGCAACTGTTTTTCTGTCCTTTCCCTTTGTCCTCTTCTTCTCTATCTTTCAGTTTATGGATGTTCTCTCTTTTCTGTCTGATCAGCTGGTTTTCATACTTTCCTAAGGTTTCTTCTGGAGTGTTCTTCACTCGAATGTGGTAAAGTAAGACTCTTTCAGTAGGGCGTGATGGTCTCAAGTGTTTCTTGCAACACATTTCAAGTGTCTCGTACATCACTGTAGGAAACTCGCATGCGTTGCATGCTTTGCTGGATGTTGCCTGCCAGTGTTTTCAATACCCCATGTTTGACCAGTCCCTGTGTTGTATCAGAAATCATTTGAGTGAATCCATTTTTGAGAGGTCACCCGTGTGTTTTTGCATTGTGTAAGTATGTACAGTATGTATTGTGTTTAAATGGCATTTTGTGTGTGCAGGTGGGGCTGTCGGGCGATGCTCAAGAGCAGATGCGCATGATGCTCTGCCAAAAAGAGTCCAACTACATCCGTCTCAAGCGTGCCAAAATGGAAAAATCCATGTTCGAGAAGATCAAGACTCTGGGAATCGGAGCATTCGGTGAGGTGTGCTTGGCACGGAAAGTGGACACGGGAGCACTGTACGCCATGAAGACCCTCCGTAAAAAAGACGTGCTGTTGAGGAACCAGGTGGCCCACGTGAAAGCAGAGAGAGATATTCTCGCAGAAGCAGACAACGAGTGGGTCGTCCGCTTGTACTACTCTTTCCAGGATAAAGATAACTTGTATTTTGTCATGGACTACATCCCCGGTGGCGACATGATGAGTCTGCTGATCAGGATGGGCATATTCCAAGAGGACTTGGCCCGGTTTTACATCGCAGAACTTACATGCGCTGTGGAAAGTGTCCACAAAATGGGTTTCATCCACCGAGACATCAAACCAGACAACATTCTGATAGATCGGGACGGACACATCAAACTGACGGACTTTGGCCTGTGCACGGGGTTCCGCTGGACGCACGACTCCAAATACTACCAGAGCGGTGAGCCAATGATCAACCTGAAAAGAATAAGATTTGTAGCGCTGTCCGGTCAATTAATCACGATGAATCCAAATATTTATGCTTGGTTTTATAAATATACATGCCACACACATATTATATATGTAAATATAAAAACACTATGATACAAGTATATATTAAGGAATTTGAGTAATATATATTTATAGTTATACATAATGGAAATTGTTTAAATATATAATGTTGATTTAAGATTTGTAATAAATAATATCTATAAATATTAATGTTTTTGGTTGATGTATTCAAGCGTGTGTGTTTGTTGTCAGGCGATCACGTGCGTCAGGACAGTATGGACTTCAGTAAGGAATGGGAGGATCCAGCTAACTGCCGCTGTGGAGATCGACTGAAGCCGCTGGAGCGCAGAGCAGCTCGACAACATCAGCGCTGTCTGGCACATTCACTCGTGGGAACACCAAATTACATCGCACCTGAGGTTCTGCTGCGCACGGGTATACACTCTTTAGAATTTACTTTATTGTCATTCAGCATGTGACCAGGTGTGACTAATTCACATGGCGTTCTTGAACTCTCTTGTTTACTTCATTTTGAGTCAGCTCCTCTTGTTGACCCATAACATTGTTGTCTGCAAGTGTAAATCCAGTGTAAAATGGCTGTAACAGTTGATATGATTTGTCCTGAAACCCATTTATATTGGCTCAGGTTACACACAGCTGTGTGATTGGTGGAGTGTTGGTGTTATCCTTTATGAGATGTTGGTCGGTCAGCCTCCTTTCCTGGCAACGACTCCTCTTGAGACCCAGATGAAGGTGAGATGGTGTGATTGTGCAGAAATGTCTCATGTCATGTGTTGGTGGAGGTCCAGTGGAAAGTGCGCCGATATGTTGGACAACCTGAGTTGAAGTCCCGCCTCGTGGTCCTTTTTCAGCTCCTGTCCTCCTCTCTCATCCCGTGGCTTTCTGTCTCTCTCTCCAATGTCCTATCAAAAAAATGCCCAAAAGGTGTCACGTGTTTGGTTTAATGACCAGTCTAAATTGTTAAAATAAGCTTACTTTAAGCTGGTTTTGGTAACATTTTATTTATAATTTTAAATCTTTTTAATTTTTGTTACGTAAGTGTATAATGTTGTGAGGGGTTAGTGAAGCTGTTGGCAAAGCATGAAAAAGTCTCAAGGGCTAGCTTGACCCGAGGCATCAATAAAAACAGCAGCTGATCATCATATATCGATTGACGTACAACACTATAATGTGTTTGTAAACCTTCGTATCTCTCACAGGTGATCAACTGGCAGACGATGCTACACATTCCCCCGCAAGCCAAGCTGAGTCCTGAGGCTACTGATCTCATCCTCAAGCTCTGCCGTGGCCCAGAGGACCGGCTCGGGAAAAACAGAGCCGACGAGATCAAAGCCCAGCCCTTCTTCAAGACCATCGACTTCTCCACGGACCTCAGGCAGCAACACCACGCGCCTTACATCCCCAAAATCACACACTGCACAGACACCTCCAACTTCGACCCCGTGGACCCAGACAAACTGTGGAGCGAAGACGGCGACAGCAATCACAACGACACGCTCAACCGCTGGTTCAAGAACGGCAAGCACCCGGAGCACGCCTTCTACGAGTTCACCTTCCGCCGCTTCTTTGACGATAACGGCCACCCGTACAGCTGTCCCAAACCCATCGAAAGTGAAGGGTACGGTACGGAGGACGACGAGCCTGTCAACTCTTCTGAAGGGCTGGGGGCGGAGCAGAGCCGGGATCTGGTGTATGTTTAGCGTGAATCTGAAACGCTTGAGAACATGTCTGGGTCACATTTGACCCCAAAAATATAACTATTTTTTCATTTTACTCTCACGACTCTACTGTAATTTTTACGGTTTTACATGCAAATTGAAATGATCAGCAATATTAAAGTGTAATATTTATAGATAATGTTATTTGTATTGCTTTTTAAAATCATAAGTCATACGGTTAAATCTACTGTATTAGTGATGAGAATCTAATGAGTTTCACCATTGAGAACTTGATTTATAATAATGAGATAGACCACATTTTATTCAGCGTTTAGGCTCTCTTGATTTTGGGGTGAGATGATAGCCAGACATGTCTTCATGACAAATGTTGTTTTAAATGTTCTCTCTTTCATCTCTTCTGGTGTGAATGTTGCGTCTGCCGAGACACTTTGTGCTGTATTTATTTTTGTCTTCAGGATTCACATGTCTGGTGCCTTTAGACAGCTGAGAATCTAATGATGCAGTGGAACTATGTATTTTTTTAACTTATTGAAAGACTTTTTTAACTAGTTGCATAATTCTTTGATTAGATAATGTCTGTATTTATGATTGTGTTGATTTGCCCATTGACAGACTGCACAGGATTCATCTCTCTTTCACTGACACTATGAAGGGCGTCCATGTAGTCTGCACAGCTCACCGTTGATTTATATCTCGAGAGAAAACATTGTACATTCTTTCTCCTCTCTGTTTGTTTCTATTTATACACACACACAGATTGTATATATAAATTATGCAGTGTATTTTTGTAAATTGTTTCTCATTCTTAAATGGTTAGGAAGTAAACTGTGGGTAATAATGTTTTCATATTCTCTCTACTGTACTCAACAAATAATGACCAACATGTATATTCAACTCATTATCAGTATATGATGTTAAAATGCCTTTGACTCCAGATGTCTGAGAAACACATTGGAGAAGCCCTGCACTGGTTTCTCTACTATGTCACTACCAAAGCCTTTCGTTTATCAACAAGAAACACTACAAGACTGTGTTTGGATCATTGATCTTTTATAATTCATATTTTTTATATTTGTCTTGTATCTTGTGCAGCTCTGAATGTATTGAACACTATTTCTTGGATTAAGCTGGTGTTTTTTTCCCAAAAATGTGCAGCTATAGATATTTTGAGTAGTAAATTTGTCTTGAATGTGGAAAGGGTGGGGTGGTGATCAATAAAAGCACAAAACATGTCTTATTTCTGTCTTCATGTCTGCTTTTGTTTGACAAATGTGTAATGCAGCTTTTATACATGTTTTCTAGATACTAAGAATATTTGACTTGAACTTTTTAAATGTAAAATAAAATCTAAATCACTGATTAAAGAAGATCCCACCAAAAATATATAAAATAATCCATAAAGGCTCTCAATTATTTACACATTACACAAACAAGAGCTCAAGAAACAATCCAGCTTTTATGTATAGAATTGTGAAAACGAGTTACACACTTAACTTTATTGCAAAATTACATATAAAAAGACAATTTAAAGGTGGTTTAGTTACAATGACAGAACAAACGTAGGACTATTAGTTCAACAAAATGACTTTTAATTTGTAGAATTTTAAAATGTGTTTGGAACAAGGTTTTCAAACTGGCTCTTGGACCCTTTGACAAGAGTACTGCATGGGGTACATATACATATATTTAGATATGTTTTTCAAATTAATATATTCAAATATTATAACCAATGTGTGACATCTTAAATGTTTGAATGACCATTCATAACTATTTAAATTTAATGCGAAGTACATCAAATTACAATTACGATTCACCATCATCCTATTCGGGGATCTTAATTCTCGATTTAATCCTGAATTTCATGTAATTGATGATAACTCCTAAAATATAGCCCTAATGAAGGACTTTTATTGTGACGTAAACTCTTCCTGCGTCGCTTTTGTGACGCCGACACTTCTGACCAATGAGAAATCACCTTCGGATCGACGAGCTCCGCAACATGGCGGCCTCTAGATTACCATTAGCAGCTCTGACTCTCAAACAGGCAAATTTACTATTTTTCTTTATCACACGGATGAATCGAACATATGAACACCTGCCATATTAGAATTTGATAACTGACCCGATAAACAAATTATATATCCACGCGTTTTGCATGTCTGCGCGATTGTTGTTGGTCTTTTTGCGCATGCGCCATACTAAAGTAAAAGACAGCAGTTTCTGCGACTGGTTTAAGATGATTATATAACGCGGAGTAAACTCACTTAACTGGTAAAACAGTGCAAGGACAAGAGTTACTACTTATCATTGTATTATTTATTAGATCACAAGTATATTAACCTGACAATATTGCGTCATTGTGAAAAGCGTAATTGTCTACTTTTGCAGAATTTTTGTTGTTGTATTTAAACTCAAGTCAAGTGTTAACTTTCAATCATATTAAGACAGCAGTTTGTATGAAAGCTTCTGTGATGTGTTTTATAGGTCTCGGGGTATATAACGTCAGTACACATGTTACTGCGCTCGTGCCGTGTTATAATGATATAGTTTTTAAAAGCTCGAACACAAATTCACAGACAGTTCATGAAGGTCACATACACTACAAACTGTAGAAACAGTCAGAAACAATATCATTATATCATTAAAACATGTCCAGCTGACAATAAAAATATATCAAATATTTGTATTATGTTTTATATAATGATCTGTCAATGATTAATGTATTAATATGATGCATGCATGGAATGACCTATGATCATATTATTAATTAATTTATTATTATTATTATATTTTGCACATGGATGTTGGCAAGTAAAGGAAAGAACTGTTGCATGTGTTGTTATGGCCAGTTTCTACAGAGGCAGAGAGTTCTAGGAATGTACAGAGATTTGCTTCGATCCATCCGGAAAGTACCGAATGATTCCGACCGCAGATATCTGAGAGACTGGGCCAGAGAAGAGTTCAAGAGGAACAAGAGCGAAACAGATCAGGTCAACCCTTCTTTACATTTTCCTTCTTTTCCAAGAGTTTGTGACTGTCTGGTCCGAATGAGACCGTTTAAGTTGCTTTTATAGTTTACAATGTTTATTTTAAGGATAAAATAAATGTGCAAAAATGCCATGTATCCTATTCTGAATGTATGTATGCTGTATATATGATCTCTGCTTTAAAACAAGGCATCATAAAATAAGTGCTATTTTAATACATTTGAATTCTGCAGGATGTGGTCCGTATGATGATCACACAAGCACACAATCATCTGGAGGATCTAAGAAAATCTCTGGCTTTGGCTGGATGCTGAAACTGTACAGCAGGACCGTCTGAGTCTTCTGTTGTTAACAACAGACTGAACAGAAATATTTGCCCTTTATCAACAGACGTACATTATACTGTCAAAGGCCATTTATTTAATATTTTTTTCATATTTAAAATGTATGAATATTTATCTTCTCAATTTGCCAGATGTATGCTACATATCCTCCGGTGTTTTCATAATTGATCTGCAGCTGATTTCACAATAAATAAACATAAATGTCATGACTTCTTCAGTTAGTGATTATCGAGCAAACCATTGAGAACACAGAAATGATCCGCACAGACCAAAGAACAGATTCTTAAAAAATACCAAACATGATAATGAATATCAGATGTTTTCAAGGTTGATTATTAAAAGATGAAGAAAGAAGGACTGGCCTTGAATATTAATAACGTCTGGTAAACCTCTGCCATAACAAAAGTCCTCCACCATGGGATGTGTTACGGGATACTTTATAGGAAAAACCAAACTAACAAAACTGTGAATCACATCTCGACATTGAAAGTTTAAATAAGTGATTCATAAATATATGTTATGACATTATAAACTGTAAATGTTTGCACTAATGATTAATTTTATTTTATGTCACTAAGCGAACAATGAAAGACATATTTTTCTTTGCTAGACAATCAGATAATTATTATTACACAGTAAATTTCAATGTATATCTGTGCATATATATTAGCATTCAAAATCCTTTTCATTATATGTGATGTTCCTTTATGTAAAACAATTTTACACATGTTGAAAAAAAGGAATTTAAACTCATTGGGACAGTTACCTTCAAACAGGAATAGGCCTTAGTTAAAATACGATATTTATGTTTTAAAAACATACTTTACAAAAGAAGATTACTGTGTGCCTCTATTCTAAGATGTGTCAATGCAAGTTGATTTCGATCAAGACACCTCTTAACATTTAAGTTTTTATTTAAGACCTGTCCATGAACGTTTTGAATGCTTGTATGTTCTTAATGTGAGTTTTGTCAATGTTTATATCTGTAATGCAAACTGATTCATACTAAAAGCCGCAAAACTTCAGAATTAATTTCATAGCGACTTTAAACATCAAAGCAGTTAATAGTTAGTACAAACTAGTTCCTGTATAGCCCACTGTAAAAAAATCTTCCTTTAAAATATTCTCTCAACAAAGATAATAAATAATTTAAACACAGATTATTATTTAGTGTATTCTGAAAGAGATTAATCTTCACCATTAGATTATTTGGTTTGGTTTTGTATGACTGAAATATCTGCTCAGAGCCATTTCAAATATTGTCATCATTCAGGAGACTTTCCTTAAATAAATCACTTTACTGTCATCTAGTGGACGTGTTTATTATATCACTTGTCAAACCTGTTTCATGTGTTTCATAATCTGAAGCAGGAAGTCTTTCAGTTCAGAGAAAGTGAAACTGAACTCTCATCGATCTGTGGAGTGTTTGGTGTTTCTATCTGTGTGTGTTCATACGGTGAAATGGCAGAAGCGAGTATTTCAGAGGATCACTTCATGTGTTCAGTGTGTCTGGATCTACTGAAGGATCCAGTGACTGTTCCCTGTGGACACAGTTACTGTATGAGATGTATCACAGACTGCTGGAATCAAGAAGATCAGACGAGAATCTACAGCTGCCCTCAGTGCAGACAAACCTTCAGTCCAAGACCTGTTTTAGCAAAGAATGTGATGTTTGCTGAGATGATGGAGAAACTGAAGAAGACTAAAGTCAAATGTGCTGTTTCTGATCAGTGTTCCTCTGGAGCTGGAGATGTGGAGTGTGACGTCTGTACTGGAAGAAAACACAAAGCCATCAAATCCTGTCTGCTGTGTCTCAACTCTTACTGTCAAACTCATCTTGAGCAACACGAGAATCTCTTCAGAGGTCAAAGACACAACCTGATAGACGCCACTGCACCACTTCATGACATGATCTGCCCTCAACATGACAAGATTCTGGAGATTTACTGTCGCACGGATCAGAAGCTTATATGTATGCTGTGTATGATGGCTGAACATAAAAACCATGAGACGGTTTTAGCTTCAGAAGAGGGAACACGCAAAGAGGTCTGAAATGAGATGACACACTGTTGTGTGATGTTAATGTTCACACTCTTTCATCATCACATGATTTTTGTTTTCTTTGTCCTACAGAGACATTTGAAGGAGACAAAAAGAAAGTTAAAGAAAAGAATCCAGAAGAAACAGAAAGAGCTTCAGAAGATCAAAGATGTTGTGGAGTCTCACAAGGTGAGTTTGGAGCAGAAGATCTCAGAAGAGTCTCAGTGAAGTCTCAGTGTGTCTCACAGTAATGTGTGTGTGAGCGTGTGTGTGTGTGTGTGTGTGTTTGTGTGTGTGTGTGTAACAGCGGTGTGCACAGACAGCAGTGGAGGACTGTGAGATGATGTTTACTGAACTGATCTCATCCATTGAGAGAAGACGCTCTGAGGTGACACAGCTGATCAGAGATCAGGAGACGGCTGCAGTGAGTTCAGCTGAAGGACTCTTGGAGCGACTGAAGCAGGAGATTGATGATCTGAGGAGGAGAGACGCTGAGCTGGAGAAGCTTTCACACACACAACATCACATCCATTTGCTGCAGGTAACAGAAGGACATTTTGTCAAATGCTGTTTTTATTCTTTTATTTGAATCATGTTAATTACAGTAATGTGGTGATTTATAACAAAACTTCAATAATATGAATCATTTTACAGAGTCATTTGAAAATAATTCAGTTCTTCAAAAATGTCAATAATGGCCGACAAACATTATACATTTTAAATTATTTAAACGATTCACATGTTTCATTAGATTTGTCTATGTTTGGATAATAAAAACTGAGAAATATTCATCATTATTGAGACCTTCTGCAGATTGTTGTGTCTGAACATTGAATCATTTTTAGCCCTTTAAATACTAGATTATGATGTTTCATTGCACATTTCCATTCAAGTTCTCTTCATGACCTCTAATCCACCTACAAGGAAATAAATTGTGTCAGAATGTTGGAGGAATGTGATTGTAAAAGTGCTGTATAGAGCTGCTGAAGATGTGGAAGTAAAGATGAAGATGATGATGAACGTGACAGTAGTTGTGAAGTGTGAAGTCATGATGGTGTTTGTGTGTTTATTTGATGTTGTAGAGTTTTCAGTCTCTCTCTGCACCTCCTGAATCTCCAGACGACATCAGTGGGACTTTCCTCTTTTCTTTTGATGCTGTGAGAGAATCTGTCCGTCAGCTGAGAGACAAACTGCAGGATTTCTGCACACAGCACATGAGAAAGATCTCCGGTAAAACACTGAACATTCATCATCTCATCAAATCTGACGTCATATTAGAAATACAGTCCAGAGAATGAATATCATGAGATTGACACTGTTTCTATCTGCTGATTTCTACAGACACACACACCAACACTGTCCCCAGGATCAGAGACGACTTCCTTCAATGTAAAGTACACAATAACACACACTGAGATTGATGAAATATCTCCTCTAAAGGATGATCTGAACAATGAAAGAAAACATCATCTGTGTTTCTAATAAATATAAATCAATAATAATCCTCTGGGACTCCTGACATCTAAAACAAACTTGTAGCTCGTGCTTAAAGATGAACTGAATAGTGACTCTGAATAGTTAGAAAGTGTTCAGATAAAACACATTGAACAGATGTTTATTTTCATCTTTAGATTCATCATTCTGTATCGTTTTCTTCCTCAGATTCTCTTCAGTTGACTCTGGATCTAAACACAGTGAATAAACGCCTCCATCTGTCTGAGGACAACAGAGAGATTACATTCACTCTCACACAGCGTCAGTATCCTGATCATCCAGACAGATTTGAATATGTGTGTCAGGTGTTGTGTAGAGAGAGTGTGTGTGGACGCTCTTACTGGGAGATTGAGTGGAGTGGTCGTGTTGTGGATATATCAGTGTCATATAAGAGCATCATGAGGAAGGGATGGGGTGATGAGTGTGTGTTTGGATGTAATGATCAGTCCTGGAGTTTGTTCTGCTCTGACTACAGTTACTCATTCAGTCACAATAACATCAACACTGATCTCTCTGTAAAGATCAGATCTAATAGAATAGGAGTGTATGTGGATGAGAGAGCAGGAATTCTGTCCTTCTACAGCGTCTCTGACACAATGACCCTCATCCACAGCATCAGCACCACATTCACTCAACCTCTCTATCCTGGATTTAATCTTTATTTGAGTAAACTGAAACTGTGTGATCTAACAATGTAATGTGTTAGATTATTAACTTTCAATAGATATATTGTACACAAATGTACTATTCTGTTATTAAAAAAGATTTATTAAACACATTTTCACACACTTGTTTGACTTCATCGTCTATTTTCTCAGTTCAGACACAATATTATCAATTCCTTTAACAACTGTAAACTGCTGTTGTCTAGTAGTAGATGCACATGTACAGTAAAAAACAACAACAACATGTTAAAATGACGAATTATGTGTAACATGAACATGATAGCTACAATGGAGCTACAATGAAAATAAAAAATGATCTACACATATTACAGGTTCAGATTAAAGTAAAACCTGCTGTAATATGATTCTGTACATATAGAAAGTAAATCAGGACGTTTATCTCTATCCACAAAACTATAATATTCCCACAATATACAGTATTGTTAAACAAGAGGATAAAATTGTGTGAAAAATCTAAAACATGTTGAATGATGCAAATCAAATTCAATGTTAAATCAGATCACATTTACCTATTAAATCAACAGGTGTCTACATAAACACACACTTTCATGGCATCTTAATAGACTTTTGCTACATTCAAACTGTTAAACCTAAGATCTTTGTTTTTCTAGAATATGTATTTAATGTTTAAAAATGGTCAACATGTAAAAATCACAATAATACTTGTTAATATCACAGTGATGTGATGCGTTTTGTCTCAGTCTCTGACCAAATGAAAATATCACTGGTGTAGTTTCACCTGCACAAGAATAATGGAGAGGAAACACATAACCAGGAACATTTACTCAATATCTGAAGTTATGAAAGATTCAAACAGTGTCATTGAGAATGAAATCACTGACGGCAGATGTTGAAGAATCACAATGTTTGATCACAGGAGATTATAAACACATCTTTGGCAGTGACACATTGACGCAGGACTGCAAACACAAATTTTGGACTTGTTATTTATGAGCTCTCCTCTTGTTTGTTAGTCCTCAGAAGTTTGAGTTCATCTTCCAGGTGTTTGATTCTGTCAATCAGAGCGTCTCTGTCGTCTCGAGCTCTCTGATTGGCCTGCCAGCGTGCTTCCTCTATCTTCCTCTCATACCAGCGCTCCATCTGCAGAGTCACCGCCTCAAAGAAATACTGCGTCACCTCCAGCGTGCCTCCTCTTGACATTTGTGTGTCTTGTTTGGTCTTTGCTCTTTGTTGGGAACTTTTCTTCCTGTGATCGGGGAGAGATCTCGTGTTCACATCTGAATCCTGCGCTTCATTCTGCGCTCTGTGAGGGTCACTGCACGCCCGAGAACGTCGCTTGGGCCGGACGATACACGCAGACTGATTCTCTGATTGCTGCTTGTCATCTTCACAGACAAAGAAGAAGAATTTAGAAGACTGTTACAAATATCATCGTTTGGTGAATAAAAAGATCAACTTCTTGTGAAAAACATTCTGGTTATGTGTGTTTGAGACAGACAGACAGAGATGAAGGTGTGCTTCATACCTGATAACACGTCCACCTCAATCACATAGTAACCGGCGGATCCGTCGTCAGCACATGAGCTCGTGGCTGCAGTCCCACCCCCCGCTTTCTCATCCGACTGGTTTGATTGACTGCTCAGAGCTCCGCCCCCGACAGCATGATGATCACAATCTGGTGAGGATGAGTAGCGGTGTAATGTAGTGTGGTCACCGGTGAGACGCGTCTCCAAACTTTGGATCTTAGAGAGACACCAGTTCTTCAGATCGCTGACCACAGAATCCTGTTTACACAACACGAGAGAGAATCTACTCTGTATTTAAACATAGAAATCATCTCAAATATACATTTATTTCATACTTTTGCCTTCAGTTAGATTAGACGAGACATTTGGGTGTGTTTTTCAAAAATACAGCTCTCATTGTGATATTTCTTATTTCATATGTGTCCAAGAAACGATTGTCAACTCTGTTACCCACTAGTTAAACCTCACTCAAATATGAACGGATTGTCCAAATCTCCCATAATTTGCCTATTGTGATGTCATAGAAGTGTGAATGAAAGGCTAGGAAGTAAATCCTCTCTCTTTTCCTAAATATTGGTTAAAATAGCAAACATGTGTCAAGAGTGGATTCATTACCTGTCAAAACTGTTACTAAAATATTATTGTTACATATTTTAATTGTGTTGAACATATGCTTATGGAAAAATATTTCTAAACATATCACATGCTCTACGCAAAATGTTTAAAAAAATGTCAACTATGTTAAATATCAGGTAAATGTAACTAGGTATCTAGGTCTCTGAGATATAAGGCTTTTATGTAAGGTCATGCTCATATTTAAAGGAAAAAACATCACATTTTCAGATTTTTTCATGACCCACAATTAAAGAATGACCCAAATGTGGAAATATGAGCACTCACATTACAATAGATATGAAAAGATTCTGTCTGAAACTTTCAACTTTGATAAAGAAGGTTTAAATGAAACATTTCTTGTTGTGTTAAAAGAAGATCCTTTTAATGTTACTGTGGTCAGACTCATTATATCATATTAATAAATCCATTAGAATCTGAATGTGATTCTGGATATTTCATTATTTAATGAGTTGATGAAGGTTTCAAACAGCTCGTCTGTTTCAATCATTAGACATGTATCTGAAAACTAAAACCAAGTGTGAATAAGTGTTTTATGACTTGGACAGCTCTTGTCATTTGGGTTTGTGTAGATGTGATGAATGTTACCCGTCTCTTCTCTCCTTCCAGTCGTTCCTGCATGACTCTCTTGTCAATGCGATGTAAACACTGGATCCTCTCAGCAGAAACTCTCTCTGAAGTGATCTTATCAAGAGCTCTGATCTATAAAAACACTCACACATTCATTCAGCAGTAAGTTTGCTTTGAGTGTTTGGACATTAATAAAGAGATGTGGATGATGAAATAAGTCATGAGGTCGTGATGAGATGTTTGGTACCTGATGTTTGTTGCTGAGGTCCAGTTGACCCATCTTTGTGTTCATGAGCTGCTGGACTGTGTGAATCTCTGACTGCATTTCTTCTTTAGTGGCCGTGAGTTGATTCTCCAGTTTATGAATGAGAGGTTCACATCTGCAGCCGTTCAGCGGCGCCTGACGCACAAACAATACACAAAATCATCACAAACTATCATGTGTCATTACTGACTAATAATGGCCATGTTTCATATTATCAAATGTTCATTTCATTCTTCAACATTGACTTCTGTTTAAAACTATTTTCTATCACTAAACCCTCATACAAACCCTCTTTTTCAGTTCATACATGTATGTTTATTTCACTATTTTCATCGTCTCAAATCCTGATATTATCAGAAAAATCTGCTAATGTTGATTATATTTGATATCAAATACAAAACGTTACAGGAGGTTAAAATCATCACGTTGGCCAATCAGAACGAGCGCACATGAATGAATAATGAAGGCTGAGAAGAGTTCACCTGCATGATTTTTCCCTCTTGATCTCTGTAAAGTGTGTAGAGCTGATAGGCTTTATAGTTATGAGGAGCAGTCAATGTAAATGATCTGTCAGCTTTACTCTTCTTCTTAACATCACAGTGTTTGTGTCTTCTGATGAGAGCGTCTGATGGAGACACCTGTGAAACACACACATTTAAATCAGCATCATCATCATCATCATCATGTAGACTCATCTGATGTCTCTTGTGTACCTTCTGGTTGTTTTTATTCTCCAGGTTTTTGTTTGGTGTGTCTGTGGCCCACATGCAGTCCTTGTGTGGGAGAGAACCGTCACTGCCATGATGAGTGTCATTAGCTGGAGATTCACTGTCCTACACACACACACACACACACACACACACAGAATTTTCATTTTTAAGGATCTGTCTCTTTAAGAGCAGAATATGTTGGTGTATGGAGTTGAACATCTAAACTTTTCGCTGTAACATGTCATCACGCGGGACCGACTGCGCTCGACCTTCAGTCTTCATCTTGTCTCTCCTCTTCCTCACCGTCCGTCCTCGACTGAAGCGCTACACATGAACACACACATCACATGTGTCAGCTGTGTCTGATTGAACACATTGATCAGACTGAATAATCATTCATGTTAAGATGGTTGTGCGAGTTCTTACCTGCGATGCTTTGGTTAACATCAGCGCCACCTCCGGGTTGTCATTTTCACGTGCCTGACCGAGAGCCGTCTCTGCCACCTTCACACAAACACAAAAGAATATCCATTAAGCAGAACAGACTAGATTAAATCTAAACTATTATGAAGAAGAAACATCTTTCGTCTGATTGTTTGACGGTGGTTGTATTGTCTCGGCCGTGATGCGATACCCACACCAGCTTATATCAACTGTTCAACTATTTCGGTATAACAACACGCGTGTTGTTTCAATCAGGTCCTGTGAGTGTATTTCTTACATTGTTTTTGATGTGAGTGTCAGCCCCGGCCTCCAGTAACATGCGTACGGTCTTCCTGTGATTCAGAGTGGCTGCGATGTGTAAAGCCGTGTCACCCACCTGCACATCACAACAGCTTCATCATTACAGAAACACTGACATCTTTAATACTGAACGAACAGAGATGTACAGATGTGAGATAAAAACATACATGATTTTTTTCAGTCACCGAGCAGAAGACGGAGAGGAGCGCTCGGGTCACGTTTAGGTGATTATACCGCGCAGACACGTGCAGACACGTGTCACCTGCCTGCCACAAACACACACCAGAGAAAAATGAGAATAAACTAAGGAAAAGAACCAGGGACTTGTAGAAAAACAGAAAAGACAGATGTGATGCTTACATTGTTTTTACTGTCAGGACGAGAACCGGCCAACAGCAGAACTTTAGAGCTCTGAGCGTGACCGTTCTGACACGCCAAATGAAGAGCTGAGTTTCCCGCCTGAGACACACGACATGATAACGTCATCAGGTTTGTGCATTATACATTCAAGGTTTTCTTTGTCGCATACACAGTTAAACACAACCCGTAGTGAGACGCAGTGAACCTTGTTTTTAGCGTGAACGTTTGCTCCGGCCTTCACCAGCAGTTTGACAGACTGACTGAAGCCGTGCCACGCCGTCTCATGTAACGCAGTGTTGCCATCCTGAAACACACAGAAAACACAAAACAACGAGTGACTCACAGAGCGTTCAGGACTCTAGAAATTATTATTAGATGAAATAGTCACTCATTTATAGTCAAGATCACATGAATGCATCGCACTCCTCTTTCTGATGTGTGAAAGGGAAATATTATATACATCTGTACATTTACCTTGTCTTGTCTATCGAGCGCACACCCTTCCTGTACGAGAGCAGAGATGACGTCTGTGTTTCCCAGCACCGCTGCTCTGTGTAACGCTGTCTGATCACACTGAAAACAACATACATCCTAAAATATTACTGAAACACTACAGAGGGCCAAAACAAACACTCACATGGGCCAAAAAAGATGTGTGTGACCTCCTTTCTACGCCTCAACACAAACTAGTTTGAAGTTCAAATAAAAAACGTCAATATTTTGAGCTTATTTAGTCAAATTAAAGCCAACACAGTTTAAACATGCTGAGTCTGACATGTTGATAGCTTCAGATCTAGATTCAGAAACATCCAATGAGATTTCAAGTTATCGACGTGATGTCATATTTGAACATGCTGCCCTGCTGTGATTGTTTAATGTGCTCCGATTTCTAATTTTTTTTCTCACAACTGTATTGTTTCGATGGCAAATAAATGTATTAACTCACTGGAGTGATTTGACTATTTTAATAATGAGCTTCAACATTTTGAGTCCAATGTATAAACATAACATGACTGCAATTTTATATACAATTACTTCTTTGTGTTTAACTGAAGTAAGTCAAATATATCTGAGATGACAAATGAGTACATGATGACATGATGTCGTTTGAGTGAACTTTGACATTCACTTCCTTAGTTGCATGTATAGACGGTTTCATGGGACGCACGTTAACTTCCACTCTATTTTTGGTTATAATATAACATTTTATTTGAATGTTGATTTATATTAATATTTTATAGTATATTAATTATATTAAATTCAATCAACTCAACAGTAACAGATTCTTTGCAGAGGTCTACACTATTTGTTTATGTTGTTGCTGCTGAAACCGTCAGTAAACTTCACAACGCTTGATGCGAACAATATTTCAAACTCTTAAATCGTGATTTTCTCTACATCACATGCGACGTTTGCTTAGAAGATGAATGTTTTATCCTCACATCATCTTGAATGTCCAGATCACATCCGGCTGCCAGCAGAATCCTCACGACAGCGATGTGGCCTTTATATGCCGCCAGATGTAGAGGTGTCCTGCCATTCTACAAACACACAACACACAGACGATCAGTCACTGAAACCAAACACACATCAAACAACAAATCCTATTATTCAAGTATGTATATCATTAGTTGTCATAACTGAAATGTCATCACTCACCTTAGTTGTGGCTACTTTGGCCCCTTTATTGATGAGCTGGACCACATGATCGGCTCGGCCCTTGTGCGAGGCTACGAGGAGACGCTCGGAGAGTGCTCGCACAGATGGAGCATCCTGCTGGCTCATGAATTACACAAAACCCTGGGAAGAGGGGGAATGCTCAGGGTCAGAAGGAATAAGCCCCTCGGCCGTGAGATGACATGAA